>JAYKYS010000389.1:0-41768 GCA_036924285.1 Asterella californica
TGTGATATTTCTGGAAATGCTTGGAGCTCTAACTCAAAATTTGTTTCGCCCATATCACAGCTCTTCTGTACATGGAGGGTGCTGCACCATCTAGGCTTGTAGAGGCTGCTTCGTCTGCTATCCTGGCGATATAACAAGCATCTTGATAGACAGCAGCACGCCCTTTGCACCTCATGCAGGGACGCTTATCATGCTGCCAGTGGCAACCATGGCAACTCTAGATGCCCCGTGCAGCACTTTGGTATGGCTTGGTCACAGCATTCAGAGCTGTGATCCGCCCATCATGATCACAGCTGATGATGGGCTGATCATGAACCCCAAAAGACAAAAGCCAAGCCTATGCTTCTATGCTTCTGAATGCAGATGTCTGTACCCCAGAACAACATAAGTACAGGAATATGCATCCCACACCTGTTGGGGACAGAGAGGGACAGGACAACAACACCATCTCCTAGCCAGTTGCCGTGCATTGCAGGTGGCTGAGTGTGCGTCTGGAATTCCTAGGGGCCCTAGCTGCTTTCTCAGCAGCTGTGCTAGCCATCGAGTCCAGAGGAGCAGCTTCCCAGATGGGCCTCACACTGTCCTATGCCCTGCAAATCACCTCCCTCACCTCCATGACGGTGCGGCTGGCCAGTGTGGCAGAGAACGCCTTCAATGCTGTGGAGAGGATAGCAGAGTACAGCCGGCTGAAGGAAGAAGCGCCTGCCGTCATTGAGGGTAGTGCGCCTGATGATTGGCCATCTGCCGGCAAGGTCAGCACTCACCCTGTTGCACCATCACATCAACTTGAATGCTTGGGAACTGTGTATGGGCTCTGCTACGACAGTATCTGTTGCGACAACAGCTGCACCCTTTGCAACAGCAGCACACATATAGAGATGTCCACATCAATGCACAATTGTTGCGTGTTGACAGCAGATCTAGGCTGACTAGACATTTGCTGGCAAGCTCAGCCACTCGGCCTGTTGCTCATGCTAACAAAGACATCCAGGCACAAGTGTTCCACACAGGTACAGACATCCACATCATTCTACACCACTACTTGTGTGTTGACAGCAGATCCAGTTTGATGGGTCATCTGCTGGCAATGCCAGCCAGGTGACCTGCTGCTGAATACAGTGAACACCTGGCAAAGGTACAGCGTCTCTGGATGATTGGGTCACACAGCCTCTGAGCAAGCCTGACCAAGGGTCATTCCATAAAAAACATACTGTAGAAGGATGAGTGAATTTGCACTTGATGTGGCATTGGCTTCTCCATCTGCATAACTCTTTGTAGACAAAAGCCACTTGGCTTGTCAAGCCTGTCAGGAGATGCTGAGGCCCTGCATCCAGTCTTGTAAATCTCATCTTGCCTTCTAGGACAGCAAGCTGTGGCAAACTGAGTTTGCATTGGTAGCCCAAAAAGATGAGCTGCACTGAAGCTGCTGCAGAGGAAACAACCTTTTCACCACTCGATCTTCGACATCCACGTCTTCAAATAAGTTGTTACAAAGCTAGACCGGTGATTGCAGATCGAGTTCAAGGGTGTGAGGATGAGGTATCGGCCAGGGCTGCCCCTGGTGCTTAAGGGGCTGGATGTCTGCATTGAGGCAGGCACCACCTGTGGAGTGGTTGGCAGAACAGGTGTCACCTCTTCACCTCAAATCCTCGTCACCTTGCTAGTTGGCTGTCCCCCATGACAGGTTGCTAGACAATGGGTATCAGCTACTTTCAATATGTGATGCAGTTCAGTTGTTGAAACAGGTTTTCTTGGCAGCATTTTATGTGGTCATTGGTTGTGAAAAAAACGACATCAAGCTGTTGCACAGTCGCAGTGGTACTGCCTGATGATATGGTTTTGTGTTGTGTGACCTTGTAAGGTGCAGCAATGGATATGCTTTCCATGTGAGTCATGCAAAGATGTCACTGTCAGCATGCAACTCTTTTGATGTTCAGCAGCACTACAAGCTTTGGCTGCTTGGCATTCTGAGATCCTCTATAGACCATCACAGCAAAGACACCGATTGCAAATCAATGTGGACTTGGAAGTAAGATGCGCTCACGGAGGGTTGAGGTGCTGAACTACTCTGACTAACCATTTGGAAGTGTGCAGGCGCCGGCAAGACATCAGTCATCAACACAATCTTCCGGCTGATGGAGCTGGACCAGGGCGGCATCTACATCGATGGCCTGGAGGTTGCCAAATTAGGCCTGGCCCAGCTCAGGAATGCCATGGCCATCATTCCTCAGGTCAGCCATCTGTTCAATCACTTGAGGGGCCCCAGATTGGTGTATGGGTGTAAGAGCAACATCATGGCTGCAGGGTCCCGAATGTTTACCTTGTTAGTATGGTTCCCTTGTGCTGCCTGTGCTGAAGCTACTCAGCCTCTTTTTCTGTGCTGAGTCTGTCCCAGAAGAAGAGGCTGCTTTGACCTCAGCACGGGCAACAACCATGGGGAAGGGAAGTGTACTAAGCTGGTCAAGAACAGGATTCTGCAGAGGGCTTGCTTTTGCACAGGCCAGCATCGTGTTATGGACTCTTCCTGTGCAGCACAGATACTTCAAGAACGCAGGGTTGGTGCTGACTGTGCTCCTGCAAGGCAGGTTCTACATTGATGTCTTCTCACTGTTCCGGCTTCAAGTAGTGTAGGTGCCTACTTCAAGCAAGCTTCAATCAAGCAGCTGGGTGCCAGAAACTTTCATGTCCACACTGCAGGTCCAGCGAAAGTGCATGTACAGAATGCTGCAGTAGCATTGTCACTGTCAAACTGGCCTTTCCCAAGCACTGTTGCGTGCAAAGTCAGTGTGGCAACTTCAAGTCTCTAGGCATGTACAGTAGCTGTTGTACACCGCAACACCAAATAATGTTTTGGTGGACGTGGTCTTGATCTTGAGGCCTTTGGTGGTGTGCAGGTGGCCAGTGCTATTCACAGGAACCATGCGCAGCAACTTAGATCCTTTGAGCGGCACAGTGATGTGGACATCTGGGCAGCATTAAGACGTGCACACCTGGCTAGGGTTGTGGAGTCCAATCCCATGGGGCTTGAGATGGCACTGGCTGAGGGCGGAGCGCCCCTATCAGCAGGGCAGAAGCAGCTAGTGGCCCTTGCTAGAGCCCTGCTGCGAAACTCCAAGGTTTGTCTCACCTCAGGTTGACGGCACGTGCTGTCAAGTGACAAGTAACTATCATGCAGCCACACCTGTTGTCACGCTCAGACGCCATTCTTTGAATTGATCAATGCATCAGCACATTTCAGCATTGGCAGTTATGGTGTTATCCCTAATGACATGGTTGATGTTGCTCTGCAGATACTGATCCTAGATGAGGCGACAGCAAATGTGGATGTGGAGACCGATGCCCTGATTCAGAAGACCGTTAGGGAGGAGTTCAAGAATCGCACCATAGTGGCCATTGCTCATAGGTTTGCTTGCCAGCATGTCAGCTCTCTTTCTGCAGCTTGCAGATACCTACTGTTGTCACATGTGCTGCTGTCAAGGATGTGGCTGCTCATTATAGCATGATTCAGGCAAATGCTACTAGCTCATGTTGCTTTCTGGACTCGGTAAGGGCTTGTACAATTGAAGGGATGGGCATTGGTGTTTATGGCTGACGTGTCATGTGCTTATGACAGACTTCACCCCTTGCACATGGTTGATATTGTCTGGACTGCAATGCCTTGTGTACACCAGGAATTGTGTTACCCAACACACAGCAGCTCTATTACGTGGGAGGTTTGTCACATAGCAGTTGTCACGTAGCAGTCAACTGAAGGCAACGCTTCTGACAACATCCTTTTTGTATGTGTAGGTTGCACACAATTATAGATTGTGACATGGTACTGGTGATGGACAATGGGCTGGCAGCCGAGTGGGGGCGTCCTGCAACGCTCCTTGACAACCCCGATGGCACTTTTACCAGTATGCCTTCTCCCTCCTGTCTCTCCTCCTCCCGTTTCCCACCCCTGTTGACGTGAATATCGAAAGGTCACCTCTGTAGATACAACACTGGTCTGTTGGAAGCCCAGAGCACAAATGTGCAGATAACAGGCAGTCAGTCAAATAACACAAGCATAGTGACCAAAGCTTCCGCTTTGTTTGCATCTCATAGACATGCACATGGCAAGCATGATTCCATCATTGTAATGTCTGTGCCTTGGTGAACATTGACACACAATGTGGATCTGCAGTATGCCCCACACACAATCCACACCTCTGCAACAAACTGCAAACCTACCCCAGTGGTGAAAGAGTCCCCACCCACAGCTGCACTGACCACTGCACATCATCGAGTATGAGTTCTTCATTGCAAGCAATAATTGTGTGCAGGCATGGTCAAGGAGACAGGCAGTGCTGCCGAGCAGTTCCTAAGGAGTGTGGCCAATGGGCAGGCCGATCACCAGACAGAACGCGACCAGAGAGCTGCCGCTGCTCTGCAACGGGTCAATACCACCCAGACTGGCAGACTGACTGCAGGCATGAATTCTGCGCAACAGCACATGTGATCTGTCAAGTATGCCATGAAGTTGTGCTTGATCTGCTATTATTGATAATGATCTTGCTTCTGGAGCTTGCTGTGCCTTTGCGAATGGGGTAGCAACGCTATGCAAGACCTGTAAAGCATTATCACCCAGCGCTAAAGGCACAGTGTGCTTCTGGCAGCAACAGCTACATCGACACTAACACCTCATGCATGCGGCCCTTGTGATCCTTGTAGGACCAAACAGGAACGTCAACATTGATGCTGCTGTTTGGTACTTGGTTCAGTGGCATAAGTGCCGGATGCATCGTGTGTTAGTTATACTGTGACTGTTGCTGCTAGAAATGATGGTGAATCCATCAACATACACTGTATTATGCTTTGCCCATGGTGTGAAATTGGAAGGGCAGGCAAGTACATGTGGCAAGAGACTGCTGACTTGTGGTGTCTGTCTGTGCAGTGCTGCATCTGCAGACCTGGTGGAAAAGTCGCAGGCAGCACAGAAACTGCTGAAGGTGGTCATTGCAGGCCTCTCCGAAGACGCTCACTCTGAGGAAGTGCGTAAGGTATGTCTGTATCCAGATCTGGGTCCTTTGCCACAGTCACTAAGTCGCCCACATGGTATGCTGAGAGAACAGGCAAGACATGTTGTTGCTGAGCTCATCTCAAGCACGCATGCTATCTTTCAGCTCAGAATGTTCTGAGCACTGTCTGATTAGAAGACGGCATGCATGCTTGAGATGAGCTCAGCGCGGTCAGCATTCTCAGCATGCTGACAAACAGGTCGCCATGCTAATGCCTATTTGAGGCCACCTCATGGAGCTTCGTGCAGCCCTTCAATTGTGCAGTGCTGAAGTGTGAGTTACCTGATGTGCAGCATTGTCAAAGCATTGCCTATGAGCTGACAAAGCCGTGGTGACATGTGGTGCAGCAATTGGGCATTGGCTCCTTTGGCGATGATGCTGCCAGCGAGGAGAACAATACTTACCAGGCCATCATGCAGGTGTGTCCCTCATGTCTGGTGTCCCTCATGCCTGCAACATAAACAACACATAGAGGATGACCGGCCGGCTCAAAATAATGGCGTCCTGATGTCATGCAGTAGCTACATCATATGCCTGTATCCTTTGCATGTTTGTTGCCATGCATGGCAGAGACACGACCAGTGTTGTCAATACCTTAGGAAGTTGTGGCGTGAGCTGGCACTTTGCTGCCACGCTTGGTGGCGTGATAGTGCGTAAGTGTGGCGTATAATGTGTTAACTTGACGTATATGCTGGGTCTTGTGATGGCGTGAGATTGACCCCATTGTTCCCCTGTTGACCCAATGTCCACCCGTGTTGAAGACGTGCAGTGGCAGCTTGACACTGGTGTTGCATGCAGGCTGTGGAGTTGCTGACAGACGTCAACAAGCTAGCTGCGCAAGCCCGCCGCTTCCTCACCAAGTCCAAACCAACAGCACCCCCCAGATCTCCTTCAGTATCCTCACGCCCTGGCACCCCCCCAGGGGGTTCAGCAGCAGACTCCATGAGCAGCCCCCTGCTGAGCTCCAGCAGGGTCAGCATAGAAGAAGAAAGGATGGAGCCGCAGCTGCAGCCGCAGCCACAGCCGCCAACTCTGGCAAGAAGTAACAGCTCTGGGCTGGGCAGAAGGAACCTGGCTGGGCCTTTTGGTGCTGCCGCAGCGGCAAGGTGACAATAAAGGCTTTTCTTTTTCTCATTTCCCCCCATCTTGTGGTTGAAAACTCTTACTAGTCCAGGCCTTTTTTTTATCTCCTCTTTTGCGTGAAGTTGCCTAGTTACTGCTAGTTGCAATGGGGGATTGCTAGGTGCTGCCCACTGTTGCAAGTTTCAGGGTTGCAACATTCCTCTCAGTTCACCAATTGGCATGCCAGCATCATGCTAGCAACCATTGCTTAGTGAGGCATAGCATTTTGTTGTTATGACGGTGTTTTAGCGAGTTCTTGTCTCACCGCGCTGATCAACAGGCTGTCAAGCATCAACCAGCACTCTCCGCATTTGACCACTTGATTGACCGGTCTGAGATGCTTGACTACAGCTGTACAATATGACACCACCATTGAGTGCTTGAGCAGGAGGTCTTGCACTGCAGCATCCTGCTGTGTTTCAATGGGTGAACTCCTGCTTGCGCACAAGCTGGTGGCAACACAGAGCAATGACGCGACTCAAGCATTCCATACCAGTCAAGACCAACACTGGATTATGTGTCTACGCATAATGGGTTTGCACATATTGTCATATGCAAATCAGTTGCACAAAGTACTAAGTACCTGTTACGGCTATAGCCTCTAGCTCAGTACTTTTGTGCAAGTTACCAAGCGATGTGTGAGGGGTGCTTGCAGGGCTGAGTGGGTTGCAGAGTTACAATTCAATGCCAGTACCACGGCCTCAGAGGGTGTCCATAGACAGCCGCTGCGACCGCAGACGGCCCCTTCCCAATCTGGATGAGTTTGTGCCCACTGGTTCAGCCACCTCAAACTCTCAGAAGTGGGCGCGCATGCGCAAGCAGCTCAAGTAGGTCCATTAGACATCGCTGTCTGGTGGCTGGCGCATGTGCTGTAGCTTAGTGACTAGCATATATGGTTATCTCTCTTGTAGACCTTTGTAGCTTGAAAGCACGCTGTGCGCAAGTATGCAAGTCGTTGGGGCAGCACATGGCCAAACGCTGAAGACTTTGCGCGAAGCCTGCAAAGCATACAGGCAAATACATTTCATGATGCATATGCTTGATTGATGCATATGATGGGATTGTTAGATACTGCAACGCTACCATATCGCCGTACTCAGAACAAAGTCACCCCTGCAATGTAGACTTTGGTTTCTGGGGTCTGGTAACATGCGTGCAACATCCCTTGTTTTGAGAGCAGCTTTGCTGAAGAGTGCAGTGATGCCTGGCAAATTTTCATCCAGCAGCAGCTGCTCAATGCATGTTATGCTGTTCAGGACTAAGACTGGCAGACCATCCATATCAGACAGGCATCGGCTTGCAGATGAGGACCCAACCATCAGCAACAACCCTGACTACCGCTAGCTGCCTGCGCTTTGCAACTTTGCTGCTTGCATGCCGAGCCAGCTAGAACTTTGTGTTGATGCAGTCGTCGCGACTTATCACTCTGCTTGGGATCTGGCCTCCTGTGTTTGTGCATGCGTACCAATTGTAAGTACATGAATGCTGCTCAACAACCTTGAGTGTGTGTGTGCACAAGCTGCAAATGTTGCATTGTTGCAATGAGCAAATTTCTGGGCACCATCATCATGCTGCGCTCAGTCAGGAGCCTCTTGAGGCCTCAGCAATCTCAGTAACACAGGCTGTACAGTCACCTCTCAGCAGCTCTTGGATGTCGGTGAAACACTGCAGAAGATAGCTTGAGCAGATGGCAGACAAATACACCAGGCAAGCACTCCAGCAAGCGTTCTGGTCAGCTCACCACCAAACCACCTGTTGGGGGCCACACAGCAGTAGCGTCTGGCTGTTTGCATGTGCAACTGTTGATGCTTTTGTAGTAGAATGTATCATGCCATTCAGCAAAGTGGAAAACTGCTTTGGGTTGTAGCTACAGTAGCCCCTCTTCCCTCCCCCCAAACCCCTTCCTGGTGAACTCTTAGGCTCTTGATTGATTCTTTTCCTTTGCTGCACAGCTTCAGTAACATGCTTAGATGTTGAGCTTTTACTCAAACCTTTGCTCAGCCTGCTGGGTCAAAACTTGTTTATGCCAAGCTCATGCCTTTTAGCAGGCACAGCGCTGAAGCTACTGCCTTGATTGCTAGCACTTCCGACAGGCATGGCAGTCTGCTTTCAGCTTTCCTGGCAGCTGCTGTTGCATGGAAGCTTGCCAGGGATTTGGACCTCTGATGGCGCCTGCCACAGAACAGCACACACACATCAAGGCACTGTTCAAATGTATAGCCCTGGACTAAACTATTGAAGCTCTTGTCATGATGATTTGTATGTGTTTATGTCCCTCCAAACAGCATTGTAGTGTATACCAATCTGACAGTTGACTGAACGAGCTGTATGTGTGATCAGTTTTCACCATGCTACCCTATGACAAACCAAAGATTCTCTGACTGATTCCTGGCTGCGTCAAGAAATATGATTACATCATCATATCCCTGTCAGCTAGGTAGTCCCTACCAGCTAGGTAGTCTTGACTTGCAAAGAGTAGCAGGTGTAGCTGTCAGCACTTTAGCTACCCCAGCTGCCAGTCAGCACTGTCTTCATGAGCTCTTCACATGCGCTCTTCACATTTCTAATAGTGCCTGTGGGTGCTTCATGTGCTGAACCATATACATGTTGATGCTGCAGAGTGACTTGCTGTCACAAGGGGTAAAAGGCAAGTGCTCTGCTTTCTCAGCTGACTCAGCTTATGCTGCTCTGTGTTTGGCATAAGCGCACAGCAGACAAAAGTGTAGCTGTCGAACTTTGCGCATAATTGCACATAAAGCCTGCTCATGCCACACACTGAGCAGCCTGCACAGTCGTCTGACATAGCAAAGCACTGCAATTTGCTGCAGCTCAGGTGCCCTGAGATAGACCGAGGTCTCCAGTGTTGGCTGCACTGTGCAACTCCACAATGCAATGGCACCGTGCCACCACTGGGTCGCTGCTTGGCCAAATTGTAGATTGATCTGCACAAGCTTACACTTTCTGCAAAGTCATGCCTAGAGTGCCATTGCAGTATTGTTCAAACCGGTACAAAGGGTCGCAACCGTCTTTTCCCGTGCAGAACATGGCAAAAAATGGATGGAAGCGGCCACGCTCAGTTTCAGTAGTATCACAAACACAGTTCTCTGCACGCCATTGTCTGAGCTAGAAGGTGAACAACATTTAGAGCGCAGCATGCTTGAGAGGCTTTTCTTCAGCGCTCTGAGCATCAGTTGCAATGAACAGCTGGCAGGGCGACATGCAATGAGACCTAGTCAGTTTTGTTAGTTTGAGGCGTTGTCAACTAACAAAGCTTGAGCTTGATGAGTTGCCAGACATTGCACCGCATTTGAAGCCATTGATTGTGCCCTTGCATGATTTGTTTTCCCCCAAGGCTTTGCCCCAAGGCTTTCCTCTCAAGGCTCAGACCTACAACACAGGAGTCACCACACAAATGGTGCAAGAGCTGTGCAAAACTGTGAGCCTTGATCGAAATGCATAAACTACAGGCAGTGATTGGTGAAATGTCTTCAGGGATCCGTTTTTTAACTAAGGGGGAGACAAGCTTGTCCTTTCACAAGTTTGTCAGTGGATAGTTACAACGTGGCAATATGATGACATTGATGTTGAATCCTTTATCAAATGATTGACATTTAGAGTGTGCATACACTGCTTCTGTCAACCACGCCCCTGCAATGATCTGTGCAGCAATGTTGGCATGTTGCAACATCTGTGTAGACCCAGTGTTGGCAGCCTTATTATACCAAAGTCATTCAACAGATTGATGACTTGTTATTACAGGTGCCCCTGGAAGGTTTGTAGTGCCATTTTTGATTTGAAGTGAAAAATTAGTGGAAATAACAGATGGTGAACACCGCATTGTCAGCCAGCCCATTGTCCTGGATTCCATCTCAGCCTCCCAGGACGGGATGACCTTGTGATGCAAGTGCGGACCGCTATGCCAGCGAGGTTGGACATGCCAAAGATGTGCGCTTGCAGGCACAAAGTCTGCTCATCCTCAGTGCTGCTACAGTACCCCTTCCACAGCCTGATGTCCAAACAGGGATGGAAGTCAAGTGCATGGGGGTGCTCTAGCTTTGCAGGCAGACTGCAAAAACAAGGTCGCCCCTTTGGGGCTAGAAGCAAGCGTAAGCCTGCCTACAACTAGGGCTGTTGAGAGCAGTGACCCCAAGGACGCTGCGTCTCTCTCAGTACTTGACCGAGTACAATCTGCAAAGGCATCTATCTATGCATGCTCAAGATGATGGTGATAAGTTTTCACAAGTGATAACATTCAACATTAACATGAACTCCACTGTGTTGTACTTGCCACAAAGTGATGGGATGCATGCGTACATCTGCAGCCTAGCGTTTTCTGCACTAGCAGACCTGTCTACTTTGTGCTCTCCTGCAGCTTTTACAGATGTTGGTAGATCCTTGACAGAATGACAATCAAACAATTCAGTTGTTGAGTGAGGCATGTATGTGCCAGCAGCTGTCTGTTGGCGTGACGTTACGAGCAGCTTCACTGTTGTCACGAGCAGGAACAACCTTGACAGACTGCTGGAGTCCTGGTGCAAACTGATCTGTGCTGCTGGCGTTATAAAAGTTCTGAACATACAGAGTATCTGGACCTGTGTCTGGATCTCCATCAAGCTGATCATAAGTCAGTCTACCTTCATGACCATGAGCTATAGGGGCCTCTACATTCATGACGTGACCTGGTTAGCCTAGATCCTGACTTGCTGCTTTGAATCATTCTTGTATGACCCTTGGCCCATTACACACCTGACTGACCGATTTATCACAAGGTTCCAAGATCTACGAATGTTCCTCATCTGCAGAGGTGAATCTGAAGGTAGCACGCTCTGCTCTGGCTGCAGCAGCTTCTTTTTTCTTCTTTGATTGGACTCTCTTCCGATAATTATACTGGCATTTCCGGCCCATTGCTCCACAAACAGGTGCTGCTTCAAACCCTCCAAGATCACATTTGCTCAACACCAAAAACCAGTTCAACTGACCACCAACAGCAGCTTGTCAAATCAATGCAGGAACCACTTTAGCAGAATGCACACCGAGTCAGTGCGCATCCTGCGAAACGCATTTCGCTATCTTTCCCGGGCGGAACTTACGCATGCACGATCACGGGACTGATGGCAGAGGACAGCTGTCATGATGACATGAACCGCCAATGGAACCGCGTATTGTTCCTGTCGAATAGCTTGAATTTGTTTGTACCTGCTTTCACAAACAAAACCCGACGAAGACATTGCGTGTTATCTTCAGTTGCAGGCTCTTCATCGTACACCATGGAAAATGAATTTCGGTGAGGTTCAGGCTGCTATTGTCAAACTGCCATCTGCTCTGTTTTAGCCTTATTATCCGCCTCCTTAACTGCTCGGCACTGCACATTTGTTTGTCTTGCTGCATCTTGTTTTTCCTGCAGCATCTTGTTGTTCCTGCAGCGTGGTCCCAAAGAGAGGTCGTGGCAAGAAGCAGCAAGGCAGTGAGAGCTCACGCTTGCTCAATTACTCTTTACAGCCAGGGGTTGCGTCCACAAGACATCGACGCAGACTGTCGTCAATTTCTCGAAAGTTCGTCCGAGGCCGTCAAGGTCAAGGTACAGACTTGCTGTTTGCGTCTGGATCTTGTTTTCTAGACTTATTGGCCTGGTCACAAACTTCCCCATACTCTCCCTTACAGGCCCTTTCGCATCTTCTCGACCGGCGTCAGCATGGGCAAATTCACAATCCGTCAGCGTTTCTGACAATAGCACTCAATAATGCGGCAGCTGACCCGTCAACTGTCAAAACACCAATAAGTTCCACAGCAAAAGCAGAATATTCGTTTGTGTTTTGTACCAGCGCAAACCACTTGCTGAACATAATGGCAAGAGAGGGCTTCAGGATTGATTACTTGGATCCTGACTGCCAGGCATACCTGTCACGAGCAAGGCCTGCTGTGCAAACTCAGGTGAGTCCCAGCAGCATGTTTGAGCACCCCCCTCCCATACAATTTCTTTAAGGCTGCTGCTTGGCTGCAGGCTCTCCAGGACTTTCTTGAAGCTTGGCGCACAGGCAAGATCAAAAAACTCCTCTGCCTACTTGACAGACTTATTGACAAGAGCTTCCAAGAACATTGGGTGGTCAGATCAGGATGCGCTGCCTTTCATGGATGTCCCTCCTAACATCAGTCCACAGGTGGGAGCACCTTGTCTCGTGCGTTTATGTTAATTACTGTTCTTCTCAGGGACAAACCCACTGCGTTGGTGAGCTTGCTTACGGGTTATGGCCATTGTGGTCATCAGAGGTACTTTGGTGAGGTTATGCTCAAAATTCAACCACTGTGTGTGTACTGCAGACACGTAAGGTTGCCGTGCCAATTGCATCTCCTCATGAGTATGTGCCCGCTGATACCGCCGGTATCAGCTTTTTGGCAGCCAACATGAAGATTGATCACATTCCGTCAGCTGGCTCTCCAGACTGTGGCAGAGGGGATGGCTTGCACAGCAACTCATGGCCTGCTGTTGGGGCTGACGAAGGGGACACGTCCTGCATCTCCCAAGCAAAATCCTGGTCCACCAAGCAAGTTCATGACACAATTATGCGCTATTTTGCCAAGCAGTTTGTTCCCATGGGCAGAGATGAGCTGAGGTGGCTGCAGCTGGCAGATCTGGAGACCATTTTGTGAGTCGCCGACTGTAGACCCTGCATAATGTAATGCTACCAAACTACTTCTGAAGTCTGTGAGTAGTGAATGCCCACAGTCACTGATTTTTGCCTTTATATATTGACAGATTGTGCTATCATGTGTACAGGAGTGTGCAAGGGGAGCTTGGGATTTTCAGTGCCATTGACGCAGCAGGTGATGCTGCAAAGATGATGCCACTGTATGACATCTCAGATGAAGCTGGGCAAACTGAATTACTTCTGAAAGAACTTGAGTATGCAGCACAGAACATTGTTGACAAGCTAGAGCAAACTGGTCTGTTGCCAGCCAGTACTGTTGCTGCCTAGATTGTGCTTAAGGGACAAATGCGATTGCTTTGTATTAGTAGTTTCCCATTGGCCTTATCTGGGAGGTATTGTTAGATAGTGGCATGCATCATGCTGCATGCTCTCTTATGATAAAACTTTCTCTCAACACGTGTACATGTACAGACTATGTGGTGCACTATGCTGGAGATTGTAACATGTATATTATGTAATACAGTAGGTGAGAACGTATGCAAGACATAGAGTGAAAACAGGTGTTGGAGGTAAGCCTAAGATCACAGCGCAATGTTTGTCTAAAATCACAACGCAATGTTTGTGGATGTTAATAAAAATGTGTTTTAATCAGGGTGCGGGCTCAAAATGTGACGGTGACAAATACGTGTAGTACTTGTTCACGGAGCCAAACTCGAACTTTGGACACATCTGGAATATACCAAATCTCAGGGGTTCATCATCTGCAGAGCTTGCTGAAATGCTTGCATCGAAGCGTAGCATGTGAAAAACACAGGCACCCATCAGTCACAGCTGCTACCCAACACAAGTATGCATTTTAATTGCCAGCTTAAGAGGATTGGGCTGGACACATTGTGGCACAGTGCATGACTGCATGATCGGTGATGTCTGATAATTTAGTCCAGGTGCACATGTCGAGCGTCAACACTGCACCATTCCTGGATTTTACATGTTGCTAAGGTCCACCACCTCACTCGAGCCCCGTATTTGCAGTGATTTTTGGCTTCTTGCCAAATATCAAAGTGGTCTGCTTGAAAGCAGACTTGCCATGTGGTCCCATTCGCTTCTTCAACTGGGATAGGTGAGGTGAACAATCAGTAGCACCTGGCTTGTCTGCTGTCACTGCAGGCATGACAGGCATGTATTGATTCATGGCTCTGACCTGACCTGCAAACCAAGCACAACATAGCCACACGGCAACAGAAGCAGCAATCATGCGTATGAGCATGCTATCAAAGTCACGCATTGTGCAACCCTGCATGAGCAGTGAACCTGCAACCCTAAGGCATCAATGCATCCTTGTCAGGCACAACTCACACAGGCAGCAAAAACAACTCACCGATGGATGGCGCTGCAGCAAAGCCCTGCTTCTGTCTGTTGAACATCATCACCACCATTCCCTGCAGCTACATCTAGCATGAGGTCTATGCTGCTGCCAGCTGCATCCTGTTTTGACGCAAAGCTTTGAGGTCTCTGCTGCTTGGGTGCACCTTGGACAGAAGAAGAGTGCTGCTGGTCAGGGGCACTGCTGCTCTTTGCCACCATTTCCCTCGCAGCATCCCTGATGATATCAGTGGAGGCTTTGGACAGCAGCACTCCCTTGGCGCCCCCATCTGGCACAGGAGCAGCCTTCTCTGCAGAGGGATGCAGATTCAGCTGCTGAGCTGCAGTTTCCCGCTGCTGGCTGCAGTATCGTGCTGCCTCCTCGTGACGCTGCCTGCATTCACAGAGTCCATGCATGCCAAATGACATACTGAGGACTGTGAACATTGCCAGTGACATCACTGCACAAGCTTATTGTTACCAATCGATACTGTTTCTAGTGATCGTGATCTAGGTATACACAGGTCAAGCTTCGGCAGTTGTTAGTTTAAGAATAGGTACTGGCCAATTCCAGCAGAACACCTGGAGCTCAGACTGTGCACTGGAATGCACCAAATCCTATCAAACACACCGGAGAAAGACAGGCATCAGGACCTGCACAGTGAAGCTAGTTCAGGCATGCCTAGTGCAGTTGTTCCATGTCTCCTTCACTAAAGCCGTGAAGGGGCTGCAGATGAAAGTCAAGGCTGCAAAAGAAGGCACCTAGCTGTCTTCATCAGTTCCTGACCAGGGGCACATTCCAGAGGTGTAACTGACCTTTGCCTTGCAAGCTTCCTGTGGCGCTTGGCTTCAGCCTTGTGCTTGGCAGCAAGGGCCTTTCGCTCCTCCCTGGCTGCATTCTCACGCTTGACGGCTTCTGGGTCACTCACACCAGCCAGAAGCCGCTTCAGCCTTTGCATTACGGCAATGCTCAGGCTTCTCCACTTCAACTCACTCAGCTCACACACCTCCTGTGCATTTTTGCATGCCATCTCAACAGTGCTTGAGCTTTGCCGTTTCAAGTCATGCAACCACAACACCTTGTTGTGCATGCAAGGAGGCAGTCGCGACAACCCCAAGCTCTGCCAGATGACTTCATGTAATTCAAACACACCCTGTGCATTGAGCATGCAGTCCCGGGTACTGCAAAATTGCCCATTCCTGCTGCTCTGATGCAAGCCTGATAGGGTAATCACTAACAGCTGCACTGCTCCTTTCACAGAGCTGCTGCACGCCTTATTGCTTGCCATCCCTCCCCCCCCCCCCCGGCCGTGCTCCATGGACATGCAGCCACCATCCCCCCTTTGAAAGATGTATGCCCATGCTGATATCCAGCAGATAGCATGCACAACTTTGCAGCTGGCGTCAGCCTCTCAAAGCCGCCAACTGACGAACGCCTGTCGCCTAGGGCTCTTGGGCTTTGTGATTTCAGCCACAATAAGAAGTCTGCTGATGTGTCCATGGTTGCATACCTTCTGACCGGCAGTAGCAGCGGCTGCTGAAGCTCCGTCCGCGCCAAGTGACTCATCACCCTCTACACCTTCCATGGCAGCTGCTGTGTCGCTGCCTCTAGGATCTGCCAACCCATGTGCTTCTGCCATGGGGTCTGCAGCTGCCTCAGCAGGCAGCATCACTGATGAGTCATTGCCACCCAGCTGAGCTGCTGAGTCAAGATCTGCACTGAGAGGCCTCTGAACCAACTGCAGCCACACATAAACAGTGACAGCAGGTGGGTAGGTGAGAGTGCGGGTGTGGGAATGCGTGTGGGTGTGGTCTATAGGCTGAGGGCTGCTGTAGTTGGTTCATTCATTCATACCTTTGTCCGACGTGACATGCAGGCAACACAGCATGTAGGAGAGCGTGTGGGCAACATAGCCGCGGTGATAGAACATACAACAAGACTGTCCAGGCATCCCCTGTATCACAGCCACAGGTGGATCCTGCTTGTATGTAAGCCAGGATATGCGGTTTATACTATTGCAAGCAAGTTGGGCTGGACATGTTGTAGCAGCCGGAGCAGACTCTACTATTGGCTTAGAGCTGAATGCATGAACAAATTAGCCACAGCTGACCAATCAGCCTACTGCAGAAAGCACTGCAATCAATACCTGTTTGTCATTCACTTGAGCAAACTAGGATACAACTGCAGGCTTGCCTCTGCGAAACTTTCATAAGCGTGACTATGCTAGCCGTGGCTTATGTTCACCGCAATTGGGGTGGTCGCATGGCCACACACTATAGCTGTTGTGATAGGTTTTACTGTAAGTGCTAAAGTTGTTACCTTGACTGTGAAGTCTAGATCTTCATCTGACAGAATGCTGTCAACAGCTGCAGTTATGGCTTTGTGAGCCCACAGAAGGCCCCCATGCTTGTAAAAGCCCTGCAGAAGGGCCCTGTCATCCTTGGGGCCCCACCAGGCAGCCTCCCGCCGTGGCTGACCTGGCACCTGCACCAAAAACAGCATTCAGGTTAGTCATCACTAGTCATGCTATGGTCAAGCATTCGTAACAAGCTTGCAGGTCCAGGTCCCCAGTGCATGGTTTGTGTCTCGGGAAGCTATGCAAGAAGCTTCACAGCTGTTCAAGCCTTGAACCTGCTTGGGTCAAAACTGCGCGTACGCCTCAAAGCCAGCATTCAACACACCAATCAACATCTGTGGACCATGAGTGAATCTGAGCAGCAGCTGTGTACATTATGGGGATGTGCTTTGGACCAACACAGACACTACAAGGGACGCTTCTTATGGTTTATGGTTGTATGGTTGAGGCTGCTGTATCCGCGTCATCAGACACATGGCTCTTTCATCGCATCTGCCATAGCAACTTCTGCTGTAATGCTAGCTTGATCACTGTGTCTTTGCCAAGGCACAGGTGGATGACGAGGCACAAGTGAATGTACGGTTGTTGTGGTGGGCATGCCTTCATGCACCACAAAACCTGTCTGCCTTACAAATTGGAGTGATGGTTCAGGCTTGCCCACCACGAAGCCTAGCCTGCAGCCAGTCAGACTGCAGCTGTGCAAACCTAGCTAGGACCTGAGCCTGACCAACACAGATGCTACTGAAGTGCACTGCTGGTTTGAAGTTACGAGCTGCCCAGGTTTGATGTACACCTAGGGTATGTGATGCACGCACAAGAAATCATGAGGTCACCATCCCTCTCATATACTCTGCTGGCTTCCTTCCCACCCCCCTTGCAGGTGAGCCAGACACTCTGTTGGCTTTCTTGCCACTCCCCTGCGGGGGTTGAACAGCTGAGGTCATGCTCCAGTTGCGGCCATGAACAAGTGAATGATAGTAGGTGCACCTTGGTCAGAGCATAGAGGCGCAGCTTGGCATGTGCATCTCCAGCCTGCACAGCAGTGATGAGTCCATGCAGAGCGGCTCGCTCTGTGAGGTGCCTGTGGAGTCTCTGGCCCTGCTTGCTCAGGCGCGATTTGACCTCTGTGGACGTCAATGCCTGCAATACCAAGGCGTATGTGAGGCTTACTGTAGCCTTACATCTGCAACTCCATATGCGAGGAGGCACGCATTACACATGAGCTTTGGGAGTTTTGTTAGAAGCTCAGGGTGCAAGCCAGCAGCCCTTTGGCTACCCACTGACAGCCTAGTATGACTTGCTGAAGTAATGGTTTTCGCCCATGCAGTTGGAACATGCAGTATAGACACTGCAGAAGAAGTCAGAACACCCTCATGCGCTCATACCCAAAGCTCCCTCCCTGTTGTGCAGGCAAACCCCTATGTTGTCTCCTAATCATCATAATTTGCGTACTTTTACGAGCTTTCGCAGGAACAAAACTTGCAGTGCAGTCTGCAGCTTGTAGTTGTTGAGAGCAGTGGCACTGTGGTGAGCACAGCCAGGTTTTCAGCTTTAGGTTCACATGCATGTATACATTTACAGGGTCGTGCAGTTGACAGGGTGCTCACCCGGTGAGCGGCTTTTGGCAGCAGCTTCTCGACCTCAGGAGTGATGAGCTCACTGCTTGCACTGACGCTGGGCTCACTGACCTCTACTTCTTCACTCTCAGACTTTGAATGTTCCCCTCAGCATGCTCAGCGTTATCCCTGCTCAGCATGCTGCCAGACTTCAAATCGTCAGCCTCAGCATGCTCAGCATGGCTTCCATGGGGATACTGGGGTCAGTGGCGCCAGGCTTGGCTCTCTGGGGGTCTGTGGCTGTAGCAGACTCTGAGTTTATCCGTGCACGCATTTTGGCAGCTTTGGCGTCTGTGATGTCTGCCGAGCGCTTGATAAGGAAGCATAGCGCTTGCTCTAGCTCTGCTACCTCTTCAATTGACCGGGAGGATGCAACCCCAGCCTGTAAGGGCAGGCAACACATCATCAACTTGCTGGACAAAGGAGGTGAGAGGGAGGGGGCCGGCCCCATGGAAAGATAGGGGCCTTTGGAGCATGCAAACAAAAGGGGCTATGATAGGTCGAGGAGCCAAGGGAGGGGGCAGGGGATGGAAGATGAGTTTGATGTGCCCTGACAGACATACTGTCACTGCACAACATCCCTTGACAGACAGCAGACACACTTGTTTTGAGCTTTCAGGCAATGTAGCATGCTTGCTGCAGAATTTTGGCCAGGCTTGACAGCCAGCTGCCCCTGTTACTGCTTCACACTTTGCTTGTCATGGCTGCTTGCATTTAGGCATTCCCTGTATATCATATTCCAAGAAGCATGCTGTCACACACAAGCCTGCAGGTTCTTGACTGCCAATGCCTATTTGGCTCATAAACAGCTACCCACGCGCTTTTGCAAATACAAAGACCCATATGCTTCGCATACAAGACAACTGTGTGAAGCTCAAAACCAACATCAAGCTCAGGAGGTGCATTGACGCTGCTAGTGCTCAGGCTTCTACCTGCTCTCTGATTTCAGCAGTTCTGTGCTGTCCAAGGGCCAGCAGGCGGTCTTCCACTGCCCTCACATCAGCCTTAGTCCATTTGGGTACTGACTCCTCAGGTACCGCTGCCTTCTTACCCTTTTGCCTGTCACCATTGCCAAGCAGAGCAGTGTCAGTAGGCTGCAGTAGGCAACAGCTTGGCACCAACTTGCTTGGGTATTTTGGGTTCACATGTTCAGCTGGAAAGTTGGCTGCCTGTCATGCTCAAATCTTTGGTTTTCACGATGAAGGTCTACTGTTCAATCGTTTCTGGCCAAGTGACACGTCTACATAGAACATTTAGTGGGGCATGTGCGTTATTGAGTTTGTGAGTTTCAGAAGGATCAGAGAAGAAGCAATAGGTCGAGTTGAGACTGTGGGGATAGGAGCTGAAGGCTGTCACTCAAGTTCCACTAAAGTTCAAGATTATCTTGACAACATGCAGTTTGACTCTGCTGATCCGGCACCTTACTTACAAGCCAGACCCTCCCCTGCTTTGTTTGCTCTGAATACATTTTACTAGGCTCCCTTGGGCTTAATCTTGAGACTGATAGATGGCTCCCATCAAGGCTACCAGGGGATAAATGCATTTGTCAGCACTGCCATATGCAGGCAGTTGAGGATAAGCAACAATTGAAATTTGGTTGCCCAATTTTCACAGGCATCAGGGAACAATACATTTTCTGTATGGACATGACCAAGGTAGCGTTTGCTCTTTTGGAGCGCAATGCTGACCAAATGCTTGGTGTTGCCCATTACATTCACCTGTGCTTTCATGCCAGGATATCTGATGAGTCACATCTGGATCCCCACCCCAAACTGTAAATTTTGTTGGTTGATCGACAGCAGAAATGGGGTGTTTGAGTCAGGAGGAGGAGGTAGTGCAGGGTGTGACAGGAGGGAAGGGGCGGGGGAACGGGGGGGGGGGGGGGGGGTGGTATGGGGAGTATCTAGGCAGGATGGGTTGACAAGAGTGAATCGTGCGGGAGGATGGTGACATGCCCCAGTCATCAAGGAGCAAAATTGGCGGGGGAGGAGGGGGCAGGGGGGGGGAACAAAGCGAGGGGGGGCAGGACAAAGTGATCATTGACAGCTGAAGCATTTTGACATATAGATTTGTCTCCGCCAGGACAATTTGCGGTCCAAAACACCATGCCAGGGTTCAATGCTGCATTACACCTGCAGCATCGTCAACAACACTCTGTGCTCTAGCAGCTGTAGCCCCCAGCCAAGCCCTCACCTTGGGTTCAAGCACCATTTTCTGCAGCACTGTCATCTGGGTCGGACCCTGCCTCTGCAGCAGTGGCTTCAGACTCGCTGTCAGTCACATATTTGCGGTGCAGCTTGGACTCGTTGTAGTTGACTGCCTTGCGGCGGCGGGGCGCCAACACCTGTGGAGCTTTGCAGCCTCCATCAGCTGGTCATGGTCATTCACAGCATCAGGCATGAGCTGTGCCCAGTACTCCCGATCATTCTTGCCAGGCGCTGCCATCTGTAGCATCACACACATGCGACATCAGGCTTGCACCCTACGGTTTGAGTCAATGATGGCTCAACCAGAGCTATAGGGCTGTGCTGTACTTGGTGCCCTGGATTGGGGCTGTGCTGTGCTTATGCCCTGGTTCAGGGCTGTGCTGTGCTTGGTGCCCTGCAATAGGGCTGTGCTGTGCTTGGTGCCCGGGTTTGCTGCTATCAGAGAGTACTTGTGACACATGAGGCTTGTAAAGAGGCCGGCCTGTAACTCATGAACACTGATGACCAAAGAAGGAGAACATTTCACCTCATTGCTTGAGAAGGTAGCTGTGGAGAAAGTGTTGCCCTTGCGGCTGCCAATCTGGCGTTTTTCAGTGCGCCCAGCCAGAATCTGGTCAATGTTTTCATCGGCAAACGCCTCTTCCTCTTGCTTTGCATCATCCTCCTTGCCGACCTGAACCCCACCGGGAATGATCAAACACGGCCCCAAACCAGTTTTCACATTAGGAAGAGAAACCTGGGAGTGCTTGCTGTGTTCAACGTCTGCACTGTGTTGCAAATGAGTGTGGCAAAGGCACATCTACCACCTCAGCTGTATGCCATCTACTGCTAGCTGTTTGCATGGCCAGATTCTCCCATAATTACATTTCCCACAGCTCCTTGCCCACTTCCTGGGTAAATGCTGATGTACCGCACATTGGACCACCAAGGGCAATTCTGACCTCAGAGGATTCCTGACATGGCCATGGGAGACTTGACAAGGGCAACGCTGCCTGCGCTGCAGGACTGAGCCCAAGCAGAAGAAGAGAAGTGCCGTACCAGGGAGTGGGCTCCATACTTGAGCAAGTCTGCAATTTTCTTCCCATCCTGCTCGGGATCCCCACAGCTGTTCATGCTGCCCAGGATAGCCTCATCTAGCCCTGGAGCACATGGTCACCAAGTAGTCACACACAGCTGTCGGTTTGGAGTGGGAAGTCGAATGCAATACACTGGCCTGACACCTAGTGATACATGCTGAGTCACCATGCAGACTGTACCTGCTGACATGTGAAGAAGTTGTGCGCAGCAGACATGATAGTGTTCCACAAGCTGCATGCTGGGCAGTACACACATGTAGAGACTGCACACAATCCTCATGTGGCCACAGCGCCACTGCAGACAGCAATACACGCAAGCATTGTTGAAAGGCATGCTAGCCGGGATCAGGTCCTAGCTAGGTGCATACTGCGGCAACGAATGGTCTCCAGGCTAGTCTGTTGACACAACACATACCATGCTGCAGTCCTCAGCTATTTGGAGGTGTAGGAATGATCTAGACAGACACCAAGCAAGCATACCGTATTTCCTGCTGCTGCACTCAAAGACCTGCTGCTCGTAGGTGTCCTTGCAGACAAGGCGGTAGATGGTGACCTCCTTGCTCTGTCCAATCCTGTGGCAACGAGCCATGGCCTGCAGGTCATTCTGCACCGCACACACACACACACATGCACATTACGGTCATGTCACCTTCCTGTGTCTGCATGCTGCTTGCTTGCAGCACACACAGGCTTGATGCCATGCGCCCAATGGCATGCAGCTGCCTATGTTGGAAGCTAGGCAATGCAACCAGGGAGGGCCCCATTAGAGATGGAGAAGGGGGCCCCGTTGGAGGGAGGGCCCCTTTGGAGATGGACAAGGGGGTGGGGAACAGGGCCAACAAAGGAGGATAGCAACCAAGGCTTTGTAGTGAGGAGCCAGTGCAAGCAGCAGAAGGAGTAACAGCATGCTGGGAACAAGGTGTGTACTAACTACGTGGTGCATGGCCAGTAATTACCTGAGGGTTCCAGTCACTGTCGTAGATGATGACGGTATCAGCCGTCGTGAGGGTGATGCCCTGTCCACCGGCCCTGGTAGACAGCAGGAAAATGAAGCTGTCTGCATCTCCTGCACAGACAGACACAGGCTACGACTCACAATGAAGCCAAGCAAACGCAGCTCCTCCACTTTGCCCTTCTTGTAGACTGCACAAAGTCAGACTGTGGACCGGCCATGCGAAACTCTTGGCAGCAACAGCCATACCCTGTTGCTGCATCATAACATGCACTAGGATTAAAGAAGACTTGCCATTGACACTTCGCTTCACACATGATCCTGTGTGTAGTCATGCTCAATAACATAGTCGTCCCTTTGTCTGCTCTACAATGACTAAGTCAAATGACACCAAGGAGTCATGCTTCCAATTCATTTACAAATGGGAACAATTCACCCCACCCCAAACCCCTCCAGCCCACTCAGCTGGCCCCCTCTCATCACAATCCCTGCATAGACCCCCTCAACACTCCCCCCTCCCTCCCTCCAGCAGCACCATGAGCTTACCCTGAGGCAAGATGTGCACTTCTGGATGGCAGCTTGACCGAGAAGCTTACCCTTGCTGTAGCGGTCAATAGCAGCTTGGCGGTCGCGGCTGCTGACACTACCATCAATGCGTTCCACTGGATACTGCCTCAGCCTGAAGCTGTCCTCCAGCACATCCATCATGATCTTAAACTGGCTGAAGATCAGTACCTGCAGCATCACATGGCTGCAAAACAGCATTCCTGAGTTGCCAAAGGCAGCACGTTATCAGCAATTTGAAAAGTTGGCTGCTGATCAGAGCAGATGTTGTTTCCAACGCTACTCATGCAGACCTGTAGGTTGTCTTTACTTGGGATTTGACGGGTGTTGTTGCCTCGAGTGACAGTTGGCAGGGCTTTGTCATGATGTGATGCACACTGGGGCTCAACACCTAGACTGGAGGGGCGGGTAGGAGGGAGGTAGGGTGGGGGTTAGAGGTCGGGGGGAGGGGGGGGGGGGTGGGGGGTGGGGTGGTGCTGCTTTGAAGTTTAGACAAGGCCGCACTGCTGTTCTTGATGCTGATAGAAGCAACATTGCAGATTCAGCACAGAAACTGCAACAAGCAGCATCAAAAAAGCCATGCAGGCTTGTCCTTACATAATATTGTAGTCTGAAGAAACTGTCAGGTTGCACAGTCACTGCTGCAGTTTTCCCAAGCCAAGGCTGTACCACCCCCGGCCAGAGCTGCAATCTGTTTGGAAGGGCTGCACTGCCCCCCTCCCCGACCCCCCTTCCCACCCCCCCTCCCAGAGGTCACCTCATTTTCAGTTTTCTGTGGTGTACATAACAGGCTTGTCTGCTGACCTTGTGTCCTTCGGCCTTGAGTTTGGGCAGCAGCTTATGCAGCAGCAGCATCTTCCCTGAGGACTGCACCAAGAGATCCAGCTCCGACCCGGCACTGCCTGCCGCATGCTTCTTCACCGCAAAGTCCTCCTCCAACCCATTGCATAAGAACTGCAGTTTTGCAGACACAGGTCACATCTCTGCATTGCCCAGCTGCAAAATGCAATGCACTGGTGGAACATGCGTTGTTACCTCACTGGTTTGGCTCTGGCATACTGAAACATACTGCTGCTGCTAACAACAATCTTCTACCAGCAAACTGAGGCCACTTTGTACCTCTGTGCTTCGTACATAGAGTAAACCCTGCTGTGTGTATGCAAAGCCGTTCCCATAACAGTCATAGCAGGAAGTGTCATGGTCATGAGGGTCTATAGCACTGATGAGGCACAAGGTAGCACAACAGTTACAAAAGGTACAGGGCTCTTGCAAAAGCCCTTCACAAATATTGACATAGGTATCAGAACATGCTTACTGGGTGGCAGCAGACTTTGCGCAGCTCCATGGCCAGGTTGCGCAGGTTGGGCAAGTTCTTAGCGCTGCACCCGCTTAGCAGAGCTCCGATCTGCAACAACATACCAATGTGTACATGGCTAAGCCTACAGATACGCAGCACCAGTGTTTACAAGAAGGCTTTGGGCATGCTGTGTGTGGAAGGGACTGCTGCATGCATGGCATGGTAGCAGAGCTTGCTTTCCAGCACCTGAGTGCAACCCTGGGAGTACTGAGCAAGGAGGATTGTTACAGATGCTGAAGATGCAGAAAGCGTACATGTGTTGGGGGTGAGCGTCTGGTGCAAATGCAGGTATGAGCAAGCTTGCTCATAATTGTCTGCAAACAGCTTTGGACCTGTCAAGAAGGTGTCAAGACTGCTGAAGGAAGCAAGCAGCTTGCGAGAGCCCTAGAGGAAGAAGAAGGTCTGGCCCAATGGGGGAGAGGGCTGGGGTGCTGACTTGCTCTGTAGCGGTGTGGGATGTAAACATGAGGAAGGGTGAATGTGGGGTGAAAGGGAGGGGCAGAATGAGGCAGGCGGCCCTAAGGGAAGAGGGGGGGGGAGGGGGGGGGGGGGGGGGAGTTGCAGGTAGGACTTGGCAATGCTGACCTGATTGCTATAGAGGGCCTTGTAGTAGGAGCGCTGCTGGTGTGTGAGCTGCACCCAGACCACCACCTCCTCCTTCTCTGGCAGGTTCTCCACATCCTCCTTCATGCGCCGAAGAAGAATGGGCCGCAGCTCCTCCTGCATGCCACACAGCAAGGAGGTCTTATTCATTCAGCCTTTCGTCTTTTGCAAATCCAGAACATCAACAGCTCAGGGCAATCCCATTTTATTTGTCTGTTGCCCAACAGGACTTCACACGGCAGAAAAGCTGAGTAACACTATCTTACTACGCTGTTTCCTTATTGTCACGTTTCATGTGAAGCCCAAGAACCAACCCAAGGTTCCTGTTGATTCAAAGTTGGGGCAAAGGGGCATGAGATCTGGGTGGGGGGCGGAGGGGGGGGGGGAGGGGAAGGAAGGCAGGGGGCTGACCTGCAAGGCCTGTACTTGTGGCAGCGTAATGGCCTCTTTGTCTCCCCCAAACCTCTCAAAGAAGTCATCCTCGTCAGCATACTTTTCATTGTCCAGCAGGTTCATCAGCCCAAACAGCTCCCTCATGTTGTTCTGTACTGGTGTGCCTGCAAGTATACATGTGAAGTTACTCAGTAGCATGCAGTTACACGGTCTACAGCATTGTCATTATCCCTGTGTCATGCAGCTGCTTCGGGCATGAGTCATAGCACTTCACAAAATTCCAACTTTGTCAGCTACGTTTCCAAGAAGACCTGGGGCATGCTGAGCATGATGCAATTGCATGCTACCAAACGCTCTTATGCTTCAGGCTTAGCAACACAAACCAGCAAGGTAGCAGCCCAGGGAGTGCACACCTCTGGCCCCAACCTGTCGGTAACAGTAACAGCTTGCTCAAGGCACTGACCTGTCAACAGCAGCAGCCACTGAATAGGCATGCCAGCAACGGCTGCTCGGGTGTCAGAAGTGGTGTTCTTCAGTCTGTGGGCCTCATCAATGATGACAGTCTCCCAGGCAATGTCCTGGAACACCTTCCTTTCCTTGCGCACCATCTCATAGGAAGCCAGCAGCACATTGAACTTGGGCTGGCTTGAGACACGGCGTGCAGGCTTGCCCTTGGACCAGTTTATGGCCTTGTAATGGAACTCGTGCTCCCTGATCAGCTCCCTGTCTGCTGCACTGCCGCTGTACAAGACCACATTCTGCAGCCAAGCAATTACATGCACGTGGTCAAAAACACTCCATATGGCTCAAGCCAAAAGCAATTGGTATGCTGGGTAGTCAGCAGACGGCTCGAGGCTTGCCTATCAGGGCCACTGTCATGTAAGGGGGGCGGGAGGCAGGGGCATTCTGCATGGCAGCTGTGTTTGGGGTGGGTAGGTGAGGTGCATTTGGCCTGGCCGGAATGCAGGGTGGACTTGTGCACCCTTTGGACTAGCATGCAGCACAGCACAGCACAGCACAGCACAGTAAGCCCACAGGCAAGCCCAGGTACGTCTTTGTCACCCCTCACAGGACCCCAGAATACAGCGTCACATTTTCATCTTTGTGTTCCTGCTTCACAGCGCAGCACAGCACATCCCAGCACAGCGCAGCAGTGTAACTAGCCCTGTCATTAGACATAGGTGAGTGGCAGGGCGCACCATGCTGGTCCAGGTTTCCACCTCCCTCTGCCAGTGGCCTAGGGTGGTCAAGGGCGCCACTATCAGGAAGGGCCCTGGGATGTCACACAGCTGCCGCTGGAATTCCAAGGTGCTGATTGACTGTGCAGTCTTCCCCAGCCCCATCTGCAAGCCAGGCCACATTGTTTAGAGGTGTCATGTTTGGGGAAATGCAGGAATGTCATGTTAGAAGCCCAAGGTGCAGGTTGATTATGTGGTCCGGGCCAGCCTCATCCACAATGCACACTATACCACTCAAATATTTGCAAGGAAATGCAGGGATGTAACATAATGAGCAGTGCTCCATGTCTGTGCAGTCTTGCTCAGCCCATCTGCCAGGCACATCATAGTTTAGCTAATTCCATGATGATAGTTTTCACAAGATTGCACGATTGTTGCATCGCAACTGCACCACTGCTGATTGACTAATATGCTGTGCAGCCTTGCGCAGTCTATTTGCTGGTGCTACAGGCTCATTGCAATTGGCAGCAATTAGGCAATCATGCTTGATGTGGCAGCTGTCAGCCCAGCTTTGACACTATGGAACCAGCTGTATTTCGCTAAAAGCCAGCAGCAAGCCTTGAAATTTACAGGGCAGACAACATCGACATGCATGAATGCAGCTGAGACTGAAACCACTGCACATGGAACACACGGTTGTACCTCATCTCCCAAGATGCAGTTGACATTCCTGCCCCAGTTGTTAACCATCCACTTGAGGCTCACTTCCTGCAGTCAGTCATGTGCTTGTCGAGCCATCCATTCATTGGCTCACTCATGCACACCAGTTGTTACATGGTCCTCAGGTGCCGGCAGCAACAAAAGAGTAGGACATGCAAGCATGCAGAAAAGGGTTGCACTGGATGCCCTGATGTGGGTGTGCCTGCTATCATACTGAGAGTGGTCTACTGTTCTCAGAAACTTCTAGCCTCCAGACTTTGGAAGCTACCAGAAGAGCACAAGTAATGCCACACCTCCTGCATGATATCAAATTCACAACCGAGGCATCTAGGAAAGAAATCACTAATACAGGCCAAACTTCTAACCCACTTCAGCAACATGCATGGTTACAGGACGAATGCTGCCGTCACAAAAGGTGCCACCGTGCCTGTGCTTGGCAGCAGCTTTCTGGCAAGTGTACATCACAGCCATCTTGGCTTCTGTAAATTGTGCAATCCAGGTGATCAGTCATATGCAAAGTAGCATAATGCCTCCCGGGGCAGGAAGCCATGGAAGACATGGCATGAGCTGCAACAAGCACTTTCATATCTGACCCAATGATGCAACATGGCTTGAATCCTGTAAATTGTGGTCTGAGTCCCACCGGCTGCTTGCTTTTTTGCGACAAAAACCTTGGGCTGCTGCTGGGAGCAGGGGGGAGGAAGTGGCTAGGCGGGGGGGCGGGGGGGGGGGGGGGGGGCAGAGGAGGGGGGGGGGGTTTGGGGTTGTATAAAGGCCCCTCAGCTCAGCCCTTCAGCAGGTGCACCGAGCCTCCCTCTCAGTGCACCTGCTACCTTGGTCTTTGCTCATGCTCAAGAAGAGGATCAGAAGCATGCCTGGTAGTCTCGAAGGGTGCGTCCGTTCAGAAAGTGAGGGAGCTTGTCTAGGGGCGCTGCCTTACGCTGCCTGATTGGCGGGGCCTTCTCCCTCTGCTTGAAGGCATCTACATGGTTCTGCGTCAAAGCAAATTCCACTTTGCAGGCAGGGAGCGGCAGGTGTGCTGGTCAAGGGGATCAAATGGGAAGACAGAAGGGTTGCAGGATGAGGCAAGGTGTGTGGGGCACTAGAGAGAGGGAAGAGAGGAGCGGGGCGTTGGGGTGTGGGGGCGGCTGCCAAGCTATGTTGATAGTTGCTGCGCAACCATGCATGTTACCATTCCTAACTTATTACCAGGCAAACAGTGTCACAGTCTCATTTACAGCCCACCTTGTCATCTTTCAGGTCCTCCTCAGATTCCCAGGTAGACTCACAGTAAGCCAGGCTTCGCCACTTGGTCAGGTACAGCTGCCCATGCAAGGTAGACTTCTGTGCAATCACCCTCTCCACCAACAGACTGTCTGGGTGAATGCCATTCACCAGCTCACCAAACTCATCGTTGCTGCCGTCATGGCGCCGCTGGATGAAGTTGCGCAGCAGCTGAGGCTTCAGCTCCAGGATTCTGGCTTGTGGCAGCCATTTGGCTTTCCGGAAGGATTGCTCTGTACCAAGTTATAGCATAATTATTTGTCCTTTAAATGCTAGTCTGGATTATGTCCTAGCTAGGTGCATACAATATAGAAGCAACAATAGTAAGAACATGGCATGGACTGTGACTTGATTATGCCAGACGATCAACAGTAGGCAAAGTGCAATGTGCACAAAAGGTGCATCTACTGCTTACACATTTGCCGATGCGTGCATCACTCATGCACAGCAGTCCGAGTGATCCAAGCAATGTGTCAGTCACCTGATAAGGAACACCTTCACAACATGTCTTGCCAGAATGTATGTACGTATGACTGGGTGTGCACACACGCGCATGGCATGCTGTACCAGCTGTGTACAGAAGCTTCTCCAAGCTAAGGACATCAATTGACGTGTAAGCGGGTGCACAGAGTCCAGCAGGTTGCAGTCGCTTGTGCTTGAAGGGGTGGCATACCCCTATTCATCAGCGGCCAGTATTGCATGCTCAGCCATGACCAAGCAGTGGTGATCAGCATGGAGGGAAGGAGCATGGAGAGCAGGTGTACGAAGGCAGGGTGCATGAAGGGATGATGCATGCATTACCCTTGAACTTTACCAAAAACTCTTCCTGCTTGCTGCTGGCATGGGGGCGAAAACCCAGCACTCGCTCAATCTCGAAGCGCTCAGTCTCATCCTCTGAGCTTGACTGCTCCTCTTCTTCTTCGTCAGACCCTCCGCTGTCTGACAGCACAACAGGCTGTCTCTTCCTTGACGCTGCAGCAGGCTTGTTGTGGCCGGCTTCAGCCTGTTGCTTGCCTGCTTTGAAAGCCTGCGGAAGCAAATATAGAGACTGCTGCATCATGTTGCTTGCAGCATGTTGGGATAGCATTAGCAGAAAAGACAAGGACTGCTGCACCATGTCAGTTGCCGTCTGCTGCTTAATCCAGCAGAGCTTTTGAGGTTGTGGCGTCATGATACTCACGTCTTGCATGTTTGGAAAGCCTGCAGGATTGAAGATACAGACTGCAGCGATACGTCACATGCAATACTGCTGCTTCTCCATGGCGTCAGTGTCACTACTGTTTGAGCCAATGCCATTGTTGCGTTTACTGGAGTCTTACAATTGACTGTACTGCATGCAAATGCAGGGTGTAATAATTTATGATTTTGTAGTATGTTACATGACCAGTGTAAACAACACACACTGCAAATGTTATTATAGAGATGTTTACTGAAGAGGGAGGGAGGGGGCCATGGGTGGGTTTACAGGGGTGGGGAGTGTGAAAGTCATGATGCACTACTCCTTGCAAGTGCTCTTACTGTATGGCACTATTGCGCTTCAGCAGGTAACCTTGGGCTTGATGTAAACAGCTCACATGTCAGGGTTTTGGTTTGCACCCACCATCCCGCTTGACTGCATGCCAATGCTGCGACAGCTTGTAAGCTGTGTCATGTATGTTCCTTGACAATCAGGTAGGAGAATCAGCAGCAATGCAGAAGCACAGGCTGAATCCGACCTTTGCCTTTGCTAACTTCTGCTTGGCTTGAGCAGGCTTTGCAGGCTTCTTGGTCCGCCTGAAACGACCAGCAAAAGTTCAGCCCGCTACTGCACGGTGCTGGTCTAACTGATAGTTTGCATTGCTGGCAACTCTGTCAAGACGTGTCTGTGCATGCGGTGATATGTTACAGACATGGTGAGGTGTGCACAAAACCACATGGCAGGCCTTGCAAATGATATACATGGCTAAGCACATCAGGAGGTTTCCTGCATGGTGTGCCCCCTTTGTCAACACCACAAGAATCTGAATGCAACCTGGTCTGCTTTGTAGGCTGATTCTCCTTGTCAGACTCCTCATCAGCTTGAGCTTCACTGTCTGAGACGACCACTGCCGCATCATCTTGAGCCTCAGCCATGCTGTCATCACTGTCGTCTTCTACTATTGGTCCCTTCTGCCTTTTCACGCCAGCTTTGTCAGCTTTGCGGCCCCGCCCGATCCTCTTCTTGTTTCTGCTGTCCTCCTGGTTGTCATTAGAAGCTTCTTGTATTCTGCTGCTGACTTTTGGCTGTCTGTTCCACTGCTCGCAATTGGAGACTCAGCCAAGCTGACTTTGGCAGCAGCAGTCCTTCTGGGCTGGCGTCTGGCTGGCAGAGCTGTGTCTGATTTGGAAGTCTTACCCCGTGATGATCGGCGGGTGCCTTTGCCCTTGGCATCTGGCGAGTCACTTTCTGATTCCTGCTCGCTGTCAGGAATGTCAATGTCATAGGCTGACTTCTTTGATCTGGGCTTGGTGGACTGCTGGAAATCGTCTGCGTCACTGTCATCAACTGCATCATCTGACTCCTCAGAAGCTACATTTTGCTCACCCCCAGATTCCTCACTTAGTACACTGCTGCTGCTGCCATTCCTACACAAGCAACAAATTTAATTGATCTGCAGGGCCTTCAACAGAGCGTCACCAGTCATACGTCTATTTACAGGCTTTCAGAATAGCAAATACCTGTGGCGGTGTGACTCTGTGCCAGCAGCTTGTTTGGTTCTGCTCCTGTTTCGACTGTACTGCCGGAGGCTAGCTGCTTCAAGTGTTGAGGACCTCGATTTAGGTGTGTTGTTGATGCCGGTTCGGGTAAACTTGAGCAGTGATCTCTGATTAGTGACCTCCTCAGGACTAGATGCAGCCTTCCCAGCCTCGAGTGACAGCACGGATCCGTTGTAAGTGACAGGCTTTCGCTGCCGAAGCTCCCTACCCATCTTTACAGCCTTGTAAGCAGCGTCGGCGAAACTGCGCCCATGGTAGCAGCAACAGAAGCATTGCACGATGGTGATTTTTTCAAATTCGAAGAAAATGCTGTTCTTTCGTGTTGCTGTCGCGAGTCTCGGAGCTTTGTTTCGGAACCGCAGCAGAACCCAATAGGACAGAACAACGCCCGGTATGATGTCGTGACTGGATTGCAGGTCTCAACCCGATGCACTGAGGCTATCAACTACACTTTCGCAGCAAGACTTGCTGATGTTGAGGCTTTACAGCTCTAAAGCGTTCACTTACCTCGACCAAGCACGCCTCAACTTTGTCTGCTGTCCCCAGAAATGTAGCACATTTGCCGCTTGAGGTTGGATGAACTTCGACACGGCTTCGTCAAGGAAGTCTCGCGGCAGTCATGCTGGGGAAGTCTCCAGGCAAGACAGTTACAAGGCGAAGTTACCTGCAGCGAAGCTTTGCTGATGGCCTGACTGCCGTTCTGTCAGGCAGGCAGGAGTTGCTGGCCAAAGTCAGTTCTGACAGAGCTGTCAGGGAAGCATCCCGGCGTCGCTTGAAAGCAGCAGTATATGTACAAAGAGTGTACAGGTGAGTGCGTCATAGCCAAAGCTATCATGAAAGGTGTCAACAAAGGAAAAGACACTACTGTTTGCAACATCAGCATAACTGGGAAGCTGTGTGTCCAGGGGCTGGAGTGCAAGATCTGCCATCAAGGCTGACTGCATCAAACAGTGGTTGCAAAAGTACAGCAATGCAGCATCTGACTTATCATGCTTTGTGCCAGCACTGGAGATATCAGGTCAATAGTTTGCATCCTGATCATTACCTGTTTTTAAATATCAAATATTATCATTAAACAGTGCGCAGCTCCTAAGGCTAAAGGCCCCAATCACACTAGGGAAATCTTGGGACATAAGGTGTGTCGTGCAGGCTCGCTTCTACCTCTCATATTGCAGGCTTGCAAAGGGCTTTTTATCAGCAGTGACAGGCAACTTCTGCAGCCAGGTATGCGAATTTGCTATGTGTTGCAATCAAGCAACCTAGCTGAGCTCTGTTACAGCCTGCCACGCTCTTTGTTGTGAAACACCAGTGGCTTCGTCAGCCGAGGTCAATGACGCTTCAGTCAGATCAAGTCAATTTGGCTTCAGCTTGCTGATCAGCCTTGCTTCACACAAATGCGTCTGCATTTGTTAATCTTAGCAATTGAAATATCAGCACCCTTCAGCAATTGCATGGGTGCATAGAGCACGGTTGTGTAAGCTGGCAACGCAAGGCAACCTTTATGGTAGCGGTGTAGAGCCAAGCACAGCTGCCTTGTTTGATTTGACACGCTCTCATGTGCACATTGAGCTGTTACTTGACCATACGCATTGGGCCTGACATAGTCAGCAAATTGCAGGGAGCGGCTATCTGTTTGGGTCTACAGCTGTCGCTCTGAGGGGTACCTTTGCCCTGCTTCTCAGGAGCATAGGCTCTGCAAGGCATGAGCTCAACTTCTGTGCACTTTCTGTGGATGAGGATCACAGGTGAGTAGACACGTACCAGGCAACATTCTGTGGCGTTACACAAGCAGAACCTGTTGATTTGTGCGGTTGCTGCAAAATTGAAAGCACAGTGATGTTACACAGAGGTATTTTCACAAGGTGCAAGTAGTATAGTGGATTAATGATGTCAAACACGCCTGGCTGGGGAAGATTGTGGGATGTGTTGATTCTGTACATGTTACTGCTTTTAATTTTCAGGCAGACATCGCCCGTGCAATGCAATGCAATGTGTATTGCGGGTATGCATACAATGCAGTCAAAGTGCTCGCCAGCTTTATTGGTCAAACACCTGTACAGTCCTAACACTTTCAGCTTGGCAAAATCCACCACCTGAAATTTGTCCCTCATACTGTGCGAGCTAAGCACGCTATGCATGCTATGCATGCTCTGCATTGTTGTTGCGGCTCTATGTGATTTTTGTGTGTGGCTTGCTGCAGGTTGGAGTGGCTCAGGCAAAGCTGTCAGCTCATCAGACTGTGTGCTGCAGTTCTGCAAAGACCTTTTGCTGACAGCCACAAGGCAGCTTCCCCTGATTCAAGTAGGGATAGTTGCACATCACCTTCTGCTTCAGCAAAGAGCAGTCCTTCCAAATCAGAGGGTATACAGGCGCATCAACTTTTGCAAACTGCATCTGCGCGACTCCTGATGGTGCTCACCAACGACAAATTTTGGAAATGCTTTCAGCCAGGTACACCCAAGTGTCACTGAGGGTCGAAGGGTGGGGGAGGAGGGGGGGGGGGGGGGGCGGTTTGATTTGCACTGAAACACAGCACTGCAACACTCACTGGCTGACGGGGTGGTGCACCGGGGCTATGCATCATTATTCAGCCAAGGACAAGCTGTCTAAGACAATCCTGTGAGTCAGAACTACACCAGAGCAAAATGCACTCAACCATCAGTCAGATGACTGCCGTGTGGTCATCAGGCGCCTCAGAGCATGAAGTCTGTTGGCAGCAAGCTGTGCATGGTCTAGGAGCACATTGTTCATGTACAGCCACACGTTGAGTTCTGCAATACACAGGAGGTGCTTTGAGGGGGGTGCCAAGCGACAAACCAAGCTACAAACCTCACGTGGGGGCAGAGGCATACTACCACAGCAAGAGGGGATGTGACAGTGTACCCTCTGCCCCATGTCAGGGTTGTGTAGCTTGCTTTGCTGCTCGGCAACCTTCACAAGTTGTTACACGGTTATTGCAGACTTGTCTGCCATGTTCATGAGCTATTAGAGCAGCTGTATATGTACATTGTGCAAACATTTGCCTAAAATAGCATGTCTGCAGCAGCCAACCACAGCATAACTGGTCCAATCATAACACAGATTAATGGATCTATTTGCTCTGGTGCGAGTATTGCTCAAGTAGCTTCTCTCTTGTCACAGACAGATCAACCTTTTGGATGTGACTTCTTCTTCTGCTGGAGAAGCGCAAGCCACAACATGCACTTACACTCATTCCTGCATGTGTACAGTGTACAGCAACCTTCCCTGCTATGCAGGACCACTGTTCCTGCTTTTATAGAAGCTGGTGGCTGTAGGACAGGAACAATCCCACAAGCGTTCGTGCTCATGTAGGAGGAACAATGTACATCAACTGGTCCTGCTTGTGTAGGAGGTGAAGACGCACTTGAAGCATGCCAAAGACTGCTGACAGCTGTTAGCCACACACAGACCATGCCACTTGCACTGCAAAGCCTGGTGTCCAATCCACCACCAACACAGTCAGCACCTGCTGCCACCAGTTCTGCAGACTCCAGAAACCAGCTTCGGTTAGCAACTCAGGCTCAAAGCGCTGAGGAGCAGAAGCATGCTGTGATCATTCAAATGACTGTGCATGCTGCGCTGCGGCCATTGATGGCGCATGTGCCTGCCAGCTCAGCAAGCACTTCAGGTAGGCGTCTTGGGTATCAATGACTTCTTGTGCTGTTTTATGGCCCCTTTGTCGTTGATTATCGTGCAAAAACACGAAAATGCATTCATCATGCTAATCTTGGGCTGTGAAGCTGTATATTCAGTGCTGTAAAAGGTGTGTGCAGGATTTTCTGGACTTCTGCAGTAGTGCCCTGTTCTGCAGTGTGTGACATTCACGCTTGACTGTTCTCCAATTGTATGTACCACACCCTATTGCTTCTGCAAGACTCCCTTTGCTCTTTCTGCTGCTGCTGCTGTTGCCATTCCCATTTTACTACGGACATCAGGTTTCACTTTATAGTCTGCAGTGCAGGCAGGGAGTCTTCTTCCTCATCTTCCTCACCCAACCTTCAGCCAGCTGCAGAAGCAGCTGCAGCCCAGCTGGCCTGTACTGTCATGACTGCCCCTGAGCTTCTCTGCCAGCTTCCAGCCACAGCTCGCAAGCAATTCACAGAGCCTGTGATGCTCTCAATGATGATGACAGCTTTGCATCGTCTGGTATCCCACCAACACCAGACAGACAATGCAGCCACTGACAGTAGGCGCAGCGAAACCAAGACAAACAGCAATGCGGGAACCAGAAAACTTCTTCTGGTACTACCCTGGAGAAAATACAAATGCCCTTGTCAAGATTCAGCTGGACAATGGGAAGGCTGCCCTGATAGCCCTGGGCAACTTGGCGGGAATGCTGTGTGGGGAGCGTGTGTCAAAGCCTACTCAGGTATGCATTTGCCGGGTTTCCAGCAACAGTATCAACATGCTTGTCAAATGATTTGATGGTAATAGTGTTGTATACTTGATAAACTGTCAGAGTACTGGACCTATTGGGCAATTTCCAGAGGTTGAGTCAGTATTTAAAGCAGGGTCATTGGTGTATGGGTTTGGCATCTGCTCTTCACGACGTGCGTATTGCAATAGAGTTGTCTGACTTGTACACACGCTGCATGGCTCTGTATGGATACATTGACTTCGCACACTGGTAGAAAAACAAAGTCTTGCTGTAATGGTCTGCTTGTGCATCACTATGGCAGCATGTTGCAAAGAGCAACAATTGTTTCCAATGGTGCATGAGCCGCTACAGTGTATGCAGTAGTTGCCTATTGGCCTGTCGGTGACATGTGTGCTGTGCTGTAGGGGGGGAAGCTGCTGCAGTACTTGCCCAAGTCCAAGCTGTTGCAGGAACCTGGCATGGCAAAACTGTTCCTTGCAACTGCTGCCTGCTTGCTCCAATTTGCCTTCAGCCATCACCTGCTTGGTGCACCTGCAGCAGAACACCAAGGTGATATTACCCTCCCATGGCATGCTTCTCTTGTATTTCCCCCCACCCGCACCCCCCAAAGGCTGGACCAAGACCCTTCGCCAACACTTATGAGGCGTCCCTTTCTGGAGTCACCCCCCCCCCCCCCCTCATCCCCAACCCCCACAATGCATGCTCAACTCCTCCTGTCATGCGACCGTCGTGTGTAAAGCCTTCTTCTTCCATGCAAGGCCTGTCTGTAAGGTACCACTCCACCCCCGTGTATAACCTCCCCCCTCCCCCCCCCCCCCCCTCCCTTTCTACAAACCCCATCTTTTGCGTCAGACCCTCCACCAACACAAGGGCCCTCTCTCATTCCAGGTCACCCAGCTTCGTCACTTTTGTCAAGAATCACCACTCAAGGCAATCCTGCCGTGCCCCTCCCCCTGACCCATGTGAAGCCAGTTTTCTTTACCCTCAAGGCAAGCTGATGTCCAAAATAAAGTGGGTGACACTTGGTGGTACACAAACAGATTTGCTGAAGCAGGTGAAGGGTCAAGTGTAGTATTGTGCCCCATGGATCAACTATACAGTAGCTTGACTGCAGAGCTGCCCACAGCTGCAAAAGATTCAGCACTGTCGTATGTCAAGACCTGTAGGTTGTTGCAGGGCTGTTCGATTGCCTGTGGCCCCTTGCCGAGGGCACCTTCATCACTCAGCTGCTGGACAACTGTGGCAGCCCGGCCATAGCTGTGGCAGAAGTGGCCAGCTTCTACCATGCGTTTCTGAATGGCCTGCCGCAATTCAGTGGGGCTGCACAGCAGTGTAGTTCCATTGTGAATGCCCTGTCATTTGGCTGCAGAATTCAGCAGAGTCTTTGGAGGTACACAGGCACAACATGCCTAATGGGAATATCATGGCAATTGCCATCTCAGTCATGATTGTAATCATGATCATAGTCACGAGAAGGGGATGGATGACAGATGAATCCCTCCAGCTCAGCTGCAAATTCACTTGTATACTCTCTGCTGTGCTCTTGCAAGCAGTCATACACGGTCACTTACAAGCTGGCTCTGACATCAGAAAAGTATGGCCTACTGGCTATGCTTTGCCTCAGCTCACTTTCCAGTCTCCACTGGACTAGCGCAATGTTTTGCTGGCCAGCCCCTGCTGCTCTACCCCGGCTGCTGTGCCTGCACTTTGTGCTACAGGATGCAGCTTGGCACAAAAGCAAGCAGTGTTACAAAGTGTGGGGAACTGCGTTGCAGGTGGTGCGCCATGACCATGGGACTACCCCTAGAAGCCCCCAGAGAAGCCACCCGGGGGTGGGATGTTGCCACCTTGAGGGCTGGCATGCAAGGGCTTGATTCTGATCATGCCCCTAAGCTGGGTCTCTTCTGCAGGTCAGTCACCTGTGATTGCTTGGCAGTGCCTTATGACTCATACTGTACATTAGCAGGGAAAGTGACAGATATCATTTGCTGTGCCTTGCGCAGACCATACTTTTGAATTGCAAGCTTGGTGCTGAGGTGTACAGAAGTATCAGCTGTTACGTGTAATGTCTCACAGAACTGCAGTGGCTGCGTTCAGTGTTGACATCACTTGGCCCATCAACTCATGCCTGTGTTGTGCTCAACAGTTTGATATGGCTTCATGACTGCTTCAGATCGGCAACTGGCGTCCCCGCTGGTGTATTCCATTCTGCAGCAACCCAACATTTCCCAACATCATCAATACTCACCACTTTGTGTGTCAACGTACACACAGTCCGTTGGGCAACTGCAAGGAGCGCTGTATGCTTGAGACGCACAGTGACCATGATCAAGCAGCAGTGGCTGGTAGTAAGTCTTGCATATTCTGTGATGTGCAGGCTGTATGCCCATACACTGCTTGTGCTCGATGATGACGACTTCTATGAGCGTCAGGATACGTTCACCCTGGCACAACAAAGAGGAATTGCAACTGCCCTCAATGCCCTTGTTTTTAGAACCTACTGCCCTGCCAGTTCAGGTGAGAGACTCTCATGCTGACAGTCAGACTTGTAATTGGCATTTGCCAGCTTTCCTGGATTACTGCTCACCCCGTGGTTTGGCCAAAGACAGTTGAATACACATGTTGGACGCAAAAAGTGATACCCTAGGCAGGTACTTGTGTCCATAGCATTTGCATGACTGCTGATTTGCAAAGAGCAGTGCAAATTGACAACACAATACTGATTTGCTCCAGTCCCAAGTCAGATGCACTACACATCCCAGACACTGTGTGGGTACTCAGAGGGTGCTAAAATGTTGAACGATTTCTGCATTATGCAATATGATGAGCACCTAATGCATTGCACTCAACCCAGCTGAGGATGTGAAGACCACAGGGGCGCGGTATTGCACTGTGGTCACATACATCACTGCTAAAGCGGTTCTGGGAACGTTGCAAGCTGGAAAGCAACTGCTCATCATGACAATGTGTCTCAACAGTCTATTTGTGGTTGCTGTGCAGCTTCAAGAAGTCAGGGCAAGGTAACACGAGCTGCCTCCTCTAGCACAGTGTTGGCCACATGGGCACCAGTCCTGTTGCGTGCAATGTACGAGCGTAATGTGCGACGGGCATATTGTCCAGCATCTCTGTGGCTGGAGCCATACCATGCCACTACAAGTCCAAGCAACCAAGGACAGCAGGGTGCTGATTCAGCAGGAGCTGTTGTGAGATCTCTCCTCCAAGCACAGAGTTCCGTCAGCATGTAAGTCGTTCTTTATCATGCAAAGTGCATGTAATCCTCTATGCAACCCTGTGTACTAGTGGACATCAAAATAGGATGATCTGAGACCAGCAAGGTCATCACTCATACACTCTGAATGAGAATACAACGCACTAGTAGTTTCGTGACTACCTGGTACCGTATGCGAGTGCTATTCAGTGGCATACTGGACACATGCAATGCCCTTGCAGAGATGACTGCAGCCTGCTAAAACAATTGCGCAAGTGCAGCAGAGAGCTCTGCAAAAGGAAAGGAAAAGAAAAGACCCCTGATTTCCACCTTCTCAAGTGTGTGTTGCTGCCCCATGTGCTGTTGTGATAATTGTGTGCTGGATTCAAGTTCAGTTTGTGCTTGTTAGGTTTTCACTTTGCCTCCTTGCAGTGTGGTTTGTGTAGCTTCCAGTGTGCCTGTGTACAGCATATTGATGTTGTGTTGATGCCACTATGATTTCTGGTGTGATAGTAGCAAGAAGGGAAACAGTTGAAATCATTACCTTTTGACAATCGGTTGAACAGTATTGCGCCTGCTTGCAGCGCGAGCACTTTCTGGTTTGGCTTACAAATTTTGCAGGACAAGTCAGGCTTCTGCATGGTCCAAAGTTGTACATGCAGCCCGTTTGGTTAGGATTGGTGGTGCCCTTCAGCTCAATATCAGGTGTTTCCTTCCAAAAATATCTGGGTGGGTTGCCTGACTTCATGGCACCAGAGTAGTCCCTGACTGGGCATATGTCTGCGTTTTCCAAGACTGTAACTATGTCGGTCCAGTACGGCTCAAGGATGTAGCCAGGCGTTGTGTTCAAAGCTTGCTTGCGAGCAACCTCCAGCTGGTCGTTTAGGTATGATGCGCAAGTGCCCACCAAACAAGTAGGAATCATCCTCACAAGGTAAGGAGGATTGGAGTATTTGCTCTTCAAGACCCTCCATCTGATCTGCTCGGCCCGTGACGCCGGCAGACCGTAGTAGATCGAAGCCGTGGGGTGAAGGTCTTTCCTCCTGAGGTTATTCAGCTCGGCGTATAAACCCAAAAATTCCGTGAACACTTGCATGGCACTGTCCGCCTCCGCGGAAGGTAAACCGCATACAACGTTGACTCCAGAGGTGGTGATCCCGAACTGCTTCTTCAAGCTAGCAATCGCTTTGCTCTGTTGCGTTGGCTTTTGCTTCAGTGCTCGAATCACATCAAACTCTTTCGAGCTTCATGCACGTCATATTGTCTCTCCGGCATAAAGTGAGTCATGTTGGCTTATTCGCAGACGTGCTGCAACATGTGGGACGTGCAGCAAAGTTCACTTTGACTAAAACACATAACTCCATCATCTTCTTCTCTTTTTCTGATGGCATTAAATTGGGTCAGGGGTGTGAATCTATCAGTAAAGTGCGTAGATTATGTATTTTTGTTGGTGTAAGTTTCACAAGGTTAACATAAAGGGTACTTTCACTTGCTCCAAGTTTGCTGTCAATTGCAAAGCTGACTCAGGTGCCCTGGCCTCCATGATCAGCAACTGTGTTGCCAATTTGCAATCTTGATGAGCTGTTACAGTCAGAAAACACAGCACATGCTGTCATGTTAAGTTTTGATGCTGCAACATCAGTACCTGTATTACCTTACATTAATGGGTCTGAAATTCCAGCCCTGAAGGCGAGTTTGCAACTTGACTGTGCTTGCCTCAAGCTCTTGACACTTCATGATCGTTTTGGCTCAGCGCATGTCATACAGGTTAGGTTAGCAGTCATGATTGTACCCCATGCCAAGTGGCTCTTTGGAAAACATGACCTGAAAGATACGTATGCGTTCTTTGGCGCATTTCATATCTTTTTGCAGTGAAAATTCAGGTTGGAATTGAGTGATACCGCAGGGTTGGCTACATCTGCACATGGAAAGCGTAACACGCCATTTGAAGCATATGATGTGTATTTGATGTGTACAGTGCATTCTGTTACTTGCACTCGACCCATCCCTGTTGAAGCGCAATCTCTTTGCGCTGTGCTTGCTTGAGGATACACAGCTGACTGAGTCAAACTGTACTCTGGATAAGTCTCCTGATAGACTTGGGCTGAATACTCTACATGCAGCGTGGTCCGGCAGCACAATGTGGTAAGCTTGCAGCTGGCAAGCACAATTGGGAATATTATGAGCAGGTACATGGGAGCTCTTGCTGACCTTCTGACTCCGCTTTTGCAGAAATGGATCCAGGGGTTACCCAGGCTGGCCTGCTGCACAGGCAGGGCTGCTGGGGACGGCCCCACAGTGCATCCCCTTTGAGCAGAGGCTGCTGATCTTCAGGGCACTGGTGGCAGAAGACAAGGAAAGGTGATCTTCTGACATGTGCTGGCAGAAGCCCTTGCCCCTTGTAGTGGATGATTAGCACAGCATGAAAGAGGACATGCTCGACATCAAACACAAATGGAACAATCATTCACGGAGCATGTCCTCTCTTGCTGTGGTGCATGTGTAGCAATACCACGGTATTCTGTAGCTTCAGTCATATTTGAAGGTGGACTGTTTCGATACTGGCTGAGGAAATGTTTTGTTGCCTGCAAGATCAAGGCTGTATAGGTGCATCAGCCAGGCTTCTACTGCCTTGCAGAAGCCCTTGTGAGCACAACCTTATGTGTACAGTACTCAGCATGCACCTGATGGGCAATATGCAGGGGCCGCTGGGACAAGTCCCCTAGCGAAGGAGGCCCTGCCCCAGTGAAGTTCACTATCCACAGAGGCAGTTTGTTGCAAAATGGATGGGCTGCTTTTCAAGGTTTAGGTGGGTTTGCACCCTATCTTTGGCAATGAGTCAGCTCACCCTCTCACCACAATCTCGTGCTCAGTCGTTGTTCAGTGTCATGCAGAGGCAGACGTATGCAACACGTCTTAATGTTTCAAGAAAAAGGCATGTCAAG
>JAYKYS010000390.1:0-12500 GCA_036924285.1 Asterella californica
TTCCCATGCTTTTTTTTACATATTCCCTTCTTCTTGTTTCCTTCTTAAACATTTCCGCTACATTAGAGGAACAAATTATTACTATTGCTTCTACTTTTAAATATTTCTTTATTACGAACTTAATGCTTTATTCAATCTACTGCTTTGCTTTTATTATTGCATCGACTTTGTTATTGCTATAACTTTGTACTATTTCCTTCTACGAATTTCTCAAATTCCAGAGGAATAATTTCAACTATTTGTTGCTAATACCTTTTCAGTATTTCCTTCTACGCTTTCTCAGAAAAATAAATTGAACAGTCTTCTTCACTTTTTAGGTTGCTATAACTTTATCTTTGTTAAAACATCTCCTTTTAATATTTCCTTATACGAACTAGGCTCGCACTTACTCGCGAAACAATTAGCTTCGAGGGGGTCGAGCAATTGTTCATCCTCCTCCTCTCGATATTTATGATTTGTTAATGTTGCTGCGGCTCTTGATATTCCATTCCTTTGACGAAAACGCAAATAATGATTTGGCCCAGGGGCCTTTAAGCCTTAATTTAAAGACCCCATGTAACTATTTTCGTGGAGCCCGATGGAATATTCTTTCCCGATTGTGTCCTACGGCTCCCGATAGAGCGATGCTTTCATGCTGCGACGGCTCCCGATATTAAATTCCTTTGATTTCAACGCAAAGTACGATTTAATTATAACTATTTTTCCTGGAGGCCGATGGTTTAATTTTCCATGATGGTTTCTTCCTCCTCCCGATATTAATTAAGTTGATTTTTCCCTTGCTTTTCAGAGGGACCCTAATTTAACTAACCCTATTAATTAATTGCCTACAACTTAGGGTGAATAAATTATTGCTATTGCTTATTTATTATTTCTTTCTACGCTATTTTCGGAACAATCAATCAAACCGTTTGCTTCACTTTATTACTATACCTTTAACTTTAAATATTTCCCTTTAACGAACTTCTCCGTTTAATCCCATCCCTTTTAATTCAAAATATTTCCCTTTCCACTGAACTTGATTCATAATTTAGGCCCGTTTTTTACTCCCGAAACAAATTACTCAGAGGGATCAAGTCAAGTCCCTTTTGAAATTCCCCCTCCTCCCGAATATTAGCGATGGTTTAGTGTCGCGACGGGCTCATGAAATTAAATTCCATACGCTTCAACGCAAAAGTACGATTTAATTCAGGGGCTTCAAGCATTAATTTCTTACTCGGCCGTAACTATTTCCGTGGACCCGATGGTTTCCTTCTCCTCCCGATGTTTGGGGTTGCTTTAATTTTGTGACAGGATCCCGAAATTCAATTCGTTGACTTCAACGTAAATAACGATTAATTCAGTGCCTTTAGGCCGAATTTTTTTACTCGACGTAACTATTCCGGTGCCGATGGTTTTTCCTCCTCCTCCCGATTCATTAATGTTGCGGAGGCTCTCCCGATATTCCATTCCGATGACTTCAACGCAAAGTATGATTTAATTCAGAGGCCTTTAAGCCTACATTTTTTACCCGATGGTAACTATTCCGGTGCCGATGGTTTTCCTCCTCCTCCCCGATTCATTAATGTTGCGACGGCTCCCGATATCTTATTCCGACTACTTCAACGCAAAGTATGATTTTATTCAGGGCCTTTAAGCTAAATTTTAGACTCGATGTAACTATTCCCGTGTATTTGATAATGTAGCGATGGTTTACGATAATGTAGCGATAATGTAGCGATGGTTTACTTTTCCCCGGTGGTTTATTGTCTCGCGGAGTTGATTTTTTCTATGAAATTCTCCATCATCGATAAACATTATTCCTCCCTCGAACTTTTACCTAAACCATGTTCATGCCTCAACAACTGGCTATTATAAACTTGGATACCACCATTTGCAGCGTGATGCGGTCATACCAGGGCCACGCCACCAGATCCCATCAGAACTCTGCAGTTAAATGCCCTTGGGCCGGAATAGTACTGGGATGGGTGACCTCCCGGGAAGTCCCGGTGCTGCATCCAATTCTTTTTTCCTTTTTTTTACGAATTAATTCTTTGGCAATCGAACAAATATATTACGCTGCCAGGCACTAAACTAATTAATTACTCGTGGACTAATGTTCTTTTCATTTTTGGACGTGAATTGATTCTTTGGTACTGAATAAATTAATTGCTCGTATGTATGTCTGTTTTTCTTTCTTCCAGCATAAAATAACCTTGAATACGGAACCCATTAGTTTATCATAATAAATCCAAATACCGTAGTACATATTTCATTACTCTATGTGACGTTGATCTATGTCACCCCTTACTTATTCATAATACATCCAAATACCGTAGTACTTCTTCCATTACTCTATATCACTTCGATCTAAGAACCCATTACTTATTCATAATACATCCAAATACCGTAGTACTTCTTCCATTACTCTATATCACTTCGATCTAAGAACCCATTACATATTCATAATACATCCAAATACCGTAGTACTTCTTTCATTACTCTATGTCACTTTTAACCCATTAGTCTTTCATAGCAACCCATTAGATATACATAATAAACCCAAATATTGGACTGGCTGGTCCAGTAACCTTGAATAACCTTGAATATGGAACCCATTAGTTTATCATAATAAATCCAAATACCGTAGTACTTCTTTCGTTACTCTATGTGACGTTGATCTATGTCACCCATTACTTATTCATAATACATCCAAATACCGTAATACTTCTTCATTACCCTATATCATTTCGATCTAAGTAACCCATTACTTATTCATAATACATCCAAATACCGTAGTACTTCTTTCATTACTCTATGTAACTTCGATCTCTTTAACCCATTAGTCTTTCATAGCAACCCATTAGATATACATAATAAACCCAAATATTGGACACTTTTTCCATTACTCCATGTAAGTTGTTGTATTTAAACTTTTCTTTGTTCTATTTACACCTATTTACTACTTGTGTACTTAAAATACATGTATCCGCAATTGTCAAAGAGTTTATCATGTTTGCCTATTACGTTTCAAATGTCACTTAACACCCCTTCATAAAAAGTGTGAGCAAAAAATGATGGTGGAGGGTTTAACTTTTCTTAAGAACAAACTTGGTCCTTCTTTGCTTCTTTCCGCGTATATGTAAATCTGCCGGTTGTATCATTTCTATACTTTGCATGTGGTTAGCACACGTAGTTGTTAGGACCCTTCAAGGATCCATATCTGAATTTCTCACCTTCAGTTTATTTCAATCAATATCACATATATACAGTTTGGAGCTCATTTATTTTATAGAAACTATTTTCATGGATACTCATTTGTAATATCCCATCATATGGACACTTCACACTCACTATGTCATGAATCATATGTACTTAATAAATGATTATCGTGATCATATAGTTTTGGATTACTCGATCATCCTCTATAGCGATTAGTTTTGATCAGGACTGTGCGCACAGCTCTCCCTCTTTTGTTTAGGGTTCCTCAGTTGATCAAATATAGAATCCAAGTGACAGCTTAACAACATACTGTACTATCCATTGTTTATTCAACTGCAATTAAAATAATTTAGAAGCCAAAGTCAGTTTCAGATGAAAACTGATCTAAGACTCTGAACCTCTAAAAGTGATTACAGTTGATTCTGAGTTGAACACATTCACATGATGAACTAACTATATCTATTATCACTAAATAATTCAGAAGCCAATATCACTTTCTTATGAAAATTAATCTAAGACTCTGAACCTCTAAAATAAAGTGTCTTCTGAATAAAAATTTATATTCCATGTCATCGGTATATATATTATGATTTTCTCTAACAATACTCTGTAAACTCCATCTTACACATATTACTCTGACGTTTGTATTAGTATCCTAAACTTTTAGGATCAAGACTTCATATATAGCCAAATGTCACATTCTTATACACCCTCGGTTTTTCAAATATGAATTACAAGTGAGAGTTGAGCAGATTCACACTGTCAAGTAACTATATCTACTATCACTAAAATAATTCAGAAGCCAAAGTCAGTTTCAGACATAAATTAATCTAATACTGTAAAGTTTCAACTGTAACATCTCTATGAATTAAAATCATTATTTTAGATCGCTTATCTGAGTTTTGTGATTTTCCATCGAATCACAACTTATCAATCAGATCTTTCATGTTTACCGAAGTACTATACTTGCCTATTAGGATTATATACTTCAAACAAGGTCTTTCACTCTTGTTTATACACTCTGGGTTTTTCATATCTAAGTTACTAGAGACAGTTGGACATATTTACTAATCAACTAACTATGTCAATTAACAATTAAAATAATTCAGAAACCAATATCAGTTTCTGCCAACATTTAATTTCTGCAACATTAAACTAAATTTTTCTGTGAATTAAAACTTGAACTTTATATCATTTATGCATTTATTAGGATTTCTTCATACAATGAGCCTCTATTAACAAGATCTTACAACATTTACTCATACTTTTGCCAAAGTACTATTTTAATTCATGGAACTCATCTATGCTTTTCAATTAAATCACTCAATTTTTTCACTATGGATTATTGACATCCTTCTCTGTCTTTTCAAGTATTAAAGATTAACATGTATCTTAAAGATTCCTCAGAATTACATGAGTTTAAACCCTACGCTATTTGCATATGATATTTCATGTTCATGTCTAACCCTCAAACTAAAATGGACATGTGCTATCGTTCTGATATCTTGCATATGGTCAAGATAACCAAGTTGAACGTGCTTTATATTTGAATTTAGTTCCAATATAAAATCAATCTATTTGTATACTGTCTCCATGTTCGGTTTTCCTATGTACCATTTAATATGAATTGTTTTGTAGACTATACTTGAGTATATCCTTCCATGTATTCCCTTCTTATAATACTCGAGGTACTGACTTCTCATATGTCACATTGCATCTTTCTTTTCCATTTGATCATATGTATAACTTTATGAAGAGTTTAAAGGGAGTCCAACTTGATAAAGTATTACATGATTCAAATAATTCGAACACGCTCCGTTTCAATGCTCAACCTGATTTATTCTATCAATCATTTATCCTCCATACGTGAGTTTTTTCAGTGTCCAGAACAGATTGAATATTAATCATGTTGAGTTATAAAGTCCAGCTTGACTACTACATACTATATGTGTAGGTGAATCTAAATATGTATTAATCTGAATATAATTACTATATGTGTTTATATTCATAGTTTATACATATAGTTTGATATACATTTGGTTTTAATTGATTAACCATACTTCTCCTAACAGATACAAGAAGATACTTCTCAAAGTGACTTATGATATTCTTACACGAATTTATGTCTTTAAACCTTAAGCTACTCATAATATCTGTTCATTTCTAACCCTATATAACTAAAATGCACATATAGTGTCATTTTTATTTACGTGTAACACTTTAATTTTCTTTATATATCAAATGGTTTATGCATCTGATCTGACTTTCGTCAAATAATAGCATTATATTCATTTCATCTTATTATGTTGAGCAGTACGAGGATTCATGACTAACATCTCAGCTGTTAACGTCAACAACCCTTAACCCTCAACTGATAATGTTCTCCATTCTTGATTCATTTATCTTGCAGTAGCATTGAACACCTATGTTTTTTAAACTTTACTCAAGCGAACAACCACTAATATTTCTGTACTCCCTTGGTTTTTTGTTGTTGTCTTTAATCTATGTCTTGAATATTTTAATAACTTCACTAGTCTAATATATACAAAAGAATTTGGTATAAGTTAGATTCTAGTGAGTAACTTTACTTGTTCTCTCAATAGAAAAAAAATCACAAGAAATTCACATCAACTTGACTTAGATGACAATAATATTACGGTTCAATTACTCATGGGAAGTCCTAGACGATATAAAGTTAAGTTTGAACTTCAACTTTTGTGTTCTCGTGTTGTTAAAACTCTATAGTATCAAACTTTAATTTCTTTATATATTCTGATGTTTCGTCAAATAATACCCATTATATCAATTTAATCTTATTATATCCAAGTAGTATCATGATTCATGATTTTCTCTTCTCTTAACGTCAACAACCCTCAACTGATAATTTTCTTCATTCTTGATTTATTTATCTTACAATAGCATTTAACATCATGCTTTTTAAACTTTAATCCAATTTATTATTGGATGTATTGTATTATGTTAAAGTACTGATACTTCGTACTCGTCATTACATCTTCCCTTTCCATTAACTCATATAAATGTTGATTCAAAGTTTAAATAAAATATGATCTCTATATCTCTTCCACTAATATTTTCTCTACTCTCTTGGCTTTTCTATTGACTTTAACCATATGTACTGAAGTTCATCTTTATACGTATCATTACAATTTTCTCTTTTCTCGTATAGTAGTTTATTCATTGTTAAAAACAAGCAAGATCTTGATATAGGTTTGAAAATCAAGTCCAGCTTAACTACTATATTCAAAAGAGTTTGATATATATTCACTTTTAATGAGTCGCTTATCCTATCAAATACAACAACTTAAAGATCAAGACTGGTCTCACTCAGATGTCATTAGAAATGTCATTTAGATGGTTTCTGACCCTTTTACACTGGAAAACATTCCTCTGAAGTATAAACCGTAGATATTCATAGTGTTCATTCCTAACCCTAGAACCCTATTCATACACATGTAGTATCAATTTAATATCAGATGTTTTTGAAACTTGTGGTACCATATTGTAACCCTACATCTTTCTCTTTTTGGTTTATCATGTAGAACTTGGTTTCAAATATTTAACAAATATAAGTAGAATTAGTTGATTAAGTATTACATGATTCAAATAATTAGAACACGCTCCGTTTCAATGCTCAACATGATTTATTCTATCAATCATTTATCCTCCATACGTGAGTTTTTTCAGTGTTCAGAACAGATTGAATATTAATCATGTTGAGTTATAAAGTCCAGCTTGACTACTACATACTATATGTGTAGGTGAATCTAAATATGTCTTAATCTGAATATAATTACTATATGTGTTTATATTCATAGTTTATACATTTGGTTTTAATTGATTAACCATACTTCTCCTAACAGATACAAGAAGATACTTCTCAAAGTGACTTATGATATTCTTACACGAATTTATGTCTTTAAACCTTAAGCTACTCATAATATCTGTTCATTTCTAACCTTATATAACTTAAATACACATGTAGTGTCATTTTTATTTACGTGGCACCTATGTATAGTAGTTAAGCTGGACTTGATTCATAAATCTCACCATAAATCTCTTGGATAACAATAAGATGATATTTCACTAATGAGAAGTTTACAACAATAAATAGTTAGGCCTCACCTTTATCTTTTGTATTTTCTTGTTCGTAAGACTCTAGATTATCAAACTAAAATTCCATTTATATACTAAATCGTGTCTTAGGTTCATCAAATAATACCATTATATTAATTTACATCTTATAGGTTTTAACTATTACTTAGACTGTTTACCGAAGTTCTACCTTAATTCATGACATTCATCTCTTCACTTCACGAATATAACCCTCAACTGATAACCTCTCTCCGGGAAATTTTACTTATTAAGCTTTTCTGACCCTAAAACTTAAATACATAATCCCAATAGCGTTCTGATATGTGCATATGGTCAATCTACACATGGTTCAATTTCTAAATTTAAATAACTTGACAATTATTCTAAATATATTTTATATTCACTTAACTGAATATCACATGTAGTCCATCATATATACTTCATATACCTTCAGGCTAGATCTTAAAGACACATGTAATGTCGGTTTAATATTTTGGATATGGTCATCTATACACCAATTAAAGCTATATATTTATACATCTGGTAACATATAAGGATTTCAATAAGGAAATCAACTTGAACATAAGTTGTATTCTGTTTTCCATGTTTTATTGTTCCATTTAATACCGAGATGTTTTTGAAACTTTACTCCAAGATATAGATCCCATTATTACACATATACTTCTTACTTTTCATCTCTGCATGTAGTAGTTCATACTATATGTCTTTCTATGTAGATTTACTATCAATGATAGATGTTTGAGAAACTTTACCCTTGAATGTATTCTTTTAAATACATTGATAAGAAGATATACTTGTCATGACTTTATATATGTATATAAGGTTATATCTTTCTTTCTCATACTTGACTAAAACAAATGAAAGGTATTTAGGTTGAATTATCAAGTCCAACTTGACAACTACATATTAAGTATAGTAGTAGATTATTTACATCACGAGAGTTAGGTATATCTTAGGTTTTAATGACAAGCAGTACTTATTCTATCGACTCAAGAAAATCGCACCAATATCACTTAGAGGATAGTAATGCGATGGTACTGTTTGCAACTACAGTATATTTAATTCTCAACTTCATTTTTGAATTCTCTTGATTTAAGACTGACTCTCTATAGTATCAAACTTTAGTTGTTTGTGAATTAATATTATATGTAAGATAGTTTATGACTTTTCTCATCAATAAGACCATCTTAATTTGTTCTTAGAGTTTAATTCAGCCTTATTTTAGAAACTTTACTCCAATATACTCTTGGATGTATTGTTTCACGATTCATCCAAAGATATACTCTCCATTATGAAAATGATACGTAATACTTGTCATGCTTTGCATGTAGTAATTAATACTGTGTATTTTTGTGTAGCATTTACTATCAATGATATATATTTTAGAAACTTTACTCCAATATACTCTTGTTGTATTGTTTTACGATACATCAAAGGATATACTCGTCATGAACTTTCTATGCAACATTATATCTTTCTTTTCGTGTTTGACTAGAACAAATAGAAGGTAGATTTAGGCTGAATTATTGAGTCTACATTGACAACTAAATACTAAATACTATGTGTAGTAGTAGATTATATATATTACGAGAGGTTTGTATATCTTAGGTTGAAATATCCTTTATTCTATCTATTCAAGAAACTGAGATGAAACTTAGACGACAATAATATGATGGTCTTGTTTGCAACTATGTTATAGTTCTCATCTTCATCTTTGTATTAGAAGTTTTATTCAGACTTAGTACCAATTTACTACCAAAGTACTATCTTAACTCATGACTTGCATCTCTTCTCTTCGAGAACATTAACAACCATGTACATCTCTAAGTACTAAGTACTTTTCTGATCTGCATAGTAGAATACATAAAACACATTATCTTGTTTATCAACATTTTAGTGGCAGATTTACCAACAATGAGTTAAATTGAGTTTGAATTATCCTCCCAACTATTTCATCAAATACAAGAAATTCTACTCATCAAATATCACTCAAGACCTATTTGCAATAACTGGTAAACTCACAAGTATATTCATGAGTTTATAAGGTAATATTTCGTTCTAACCCTAAAATACACAAGCCCAATAACGTTTTGATGTTTTGCATATGATCAGTCTAACAAGTTCGTGCATCTCAACGTTAAAATAATATAACCAATCCAAATGTCTAGATGCGGGGATATTATCATATACATATATTCCACATAACAACTTTCATGTTTCATTCTAGCATATTACATATTAGCTTGATTCAAGGTTTTAATTAAGTCGAAATATCAAGTCTAGCTTCACTACTACGACTACAAATAATGAAACGGTCTTATTGACAGTATAAGTACGGATGATCATTAAAACTAAACGGGTATCTCACTATCTTATATACGCAGTACTTTCAAAATAACTATGTGCTAAAATAATACAATATCTATTTTTTCCACCTACTATCATATAACTTAGAAGAAAATGTGCATGGATCTCTACGTCGAGAAGAAAATTCATTATTAATTACTTTGTAGAAATAGCTGTTAGAAAACAGTGTTGTCTATATGGAAAGAATTATCCAAATGGGTTTAGTACTAAATGAAGATAACATATTTCTAAAAGACAAGTTTGAGATAAAACAACCCGTTAGAACATCTACATATTCTATTAATATTAGAGACTTAAAATAAAGACAAGTCAACTTATAAATTCTCTCTCCTTGAGAATAATAACGATGTAAAATTGGTTAAACTTTTGATGATATAATATCTTACTTATTCTGATATTATATCACCAAAATATGACACTTAGATGACAATCATATGATGGTCTTGTTTGCAGCAATAATATATTTAGTTCTCATCCTCCTCTTTGTATTCTCTTGATGTTAGACTCTATAATATCAAACTTGAGTTATGTGTGAACTAATATGCATATATCAGATCGTTTGCGATTTCCACTGTAAGATCATCTTGAATTCACTAAAATAATAAAATATATTATTTAGCACCTCCTAACATAAGCGACCTCAAGTATAACTTAGAAGATAATGTGCATGGATCTTTATGTAATCTGGTTATCAAGAAGAAAATCCATCACTAATTACATTGAAGATCTCGCTGTTAGAAAATATACCCAAACTCGTATTCACCACCAATTCGTTTATCCCACCCTTTATCCGATCTTAGGTATATCATTGATAAGATGATAGATAATTAAAATAGAGAAATTCAACTTATAAGTTCTCTTTCCTCGAGAATAATTACGGTATACAATTAGCAGATCTTTTGGTGATATAATATCTTACTTATTCGTCATTACTTTGTAGACATCGCTGTAAGAAAATATGTATGAATACAATTATCAAAATATATATTTTTACTAAATGAATAAGATATGTTTATGAAAGATAAACTAAAATTAAAACTACTCATTAGATCATCTCGTTATTATGCATGCAGCATATTTATTACCACTAAATGAATGGTTCTGATCTTTACTGTACATTTTAGCACATATATAGATTATTGATAAAATCATGGAGAATATAAATGCAGATAAATAAATTTATAAGTTCTCTCGCCCCGAAAATAATTATGGTTCGAAGTATAAAATTAATAGATTTCTTGGTGATGTAATATCATTCTTAACCCATCGTTTTATATTTTTCCAGGATTTTCTGTCTAATTATCAGTTGAAATTATATTCGGCTGATTAAACCGTCCCCATTTGACCTGAAATTTTCCCCTCGGGTAGCTCGAGAGTAGTCCTCACACCTAAAATTTATTTGAGCCAATTTCATCGAGCCACCTTCGAGATCTGGAGTGATCTGTACCCACGTGTAGGCAGTGGAGACTGTTTTAGTGAATCTGGGTCACTTATTCGTGAGCGAGAATTTAATCCATAAGCCAATGACCCTGAAATTCACCATGCACGTGCCCCAACTGAAAACAGTCCTTGTGAAAAAAGAATTAATGCATTCTGAATCTAAATGGCCGAGTTATCGCATTTTTGGTGCCGCACCCTTGAGGACTTAGCCGCTAGAATGAATCGGGTTGTGGTATAATTTTCGCGGACCAAAGAGGAGGGCGGGGCCGCCGTTCCCCAGAAGTATATATAAGGGAAGGGGGTTCCGTAGGCGAGCCACCCCCGGCGGGTGCGGCTGTCGCGTGCCCGTAACCCGCGGGAGATGCATTGAAGGCTGTACCCTGTCTAGGCTCGTGTCTCTACGTGAGATCCGGGGGAGCCTGACAAGAAGGACTGTCAGACCCGCACGGTTCCATGAGTTGCAAGGGGTGAGTCCTCGATGGCCTTGGGGTTGACCATGCGGTCAACTCCCATGCCTCGGGAGTCTGCCGTGGTCTCGTTTCCCGAGTATGCAATGATTCGCGCAATGTTCTGGGAGTCTTTCGCGGTCTCCTTTTCCCGAGTATGCGTGTTCCCAGGGTCTGACGCGTCTGGGTTTTCTTCGGAATGTTCCTCTGTGGTTCATTTACTTAGCCGTTTTTGTAGAAAAATCGGGTTGTGGTATAATTTTCGCGGACCAAAGAGGAGGGCGGGGCCGCCGTTCCCCAGAAGTATATATGAGGGGGTGCTCCTCCTCGGGGTACCACGAGACCGAAGTCACACATCTGGCAGAATACCACGGTAAGGGACTCCACGGGGTCACCGCTGTTCGGTGGACTGTCCATTCTATGGTGCAGGCGGAAGTTGAGTGGTAGTGCCAGCGACGCAAGTTGCGGTGCGACTCCCCAAAGGGTACCGGACAGTGCGATGTGGAGCTTGTGCCATGCGTCGTGACGCATCCCGATATTTCTCTTCGGTTGAAATGGGAGTTCTTCACGGTGGGGTTAACCTCGCCGGAACCACCCCTTTGCACATCAGGCTCGATTCATGTCGTGGTCGGTCTCTGGCGACCAAGGGGAAGGGCGCCGCACCGTGTCGATGGTTCTCAAGGGAGTGTGAGATTGCGGGCGACCGCCTTCTCGTCTCCTCGCGGGGCTTGTATCGATACAGGAAGGTTGTAACGCCGACGGGCATTTAGACGGTTGAAGCGGGACGGAGCTCCGTTGCCGATAACTCGTGAACTTTGCCGTACCACCCGAAACCTCCGAATGTCTTGTGATTTGATGAGTGTCGTAGGTTCCGGGTTGTGCGGTGGATGAAGCTTGTGACTCGGTCGTGGTGTT
>JAYKYS010000390.1:22500-35000 GCA_036924285.1 Asterella californica
GGCTCTAACCTAGTTAGTACGCTCGCTCGTACGTACAGAGGCAACCACGGTCGGATGGGTTGTGGTGTGGGAGACCACACTGTCTCGGGTTGTGTTCTCTGAGCATCCGCGGACCAGCCAGACCGCCCGCCTTTGGTTGGGAGACCACCTTCACCCTCCTCTTACCACCAACCATCCACCCGGAGGGAGGGTTGTGGGTTACGTGGTCCCAGATCTGATCTGCTCGCTGATCCATCAGAGACCCTACTTTACTCACAACCCCGCCCCGCCCCGCCCCGCCCCGCCAGATCAACCCCAAAAAGGTATAGACTCTTAACTCCAGAAAATGCCAAAATGGTCCCATCTCTGATCCTTCCCTAAACCCTCGCCCCGACCAAAATTGATCCACGGCCGTTCGATGGTCCCAGAATTGGTTCCATTACTCCAGGCTTCTCATGCCCGTGGTCCCTCGACACACTCGATGTACAAAGCATCTCTAGGCTGCTCGGGTTGCTGCTCCAGAAAATGGTCCGATGGTCTCACCGGCTCGCCTAACTGCTTTAGCGACTAGTTTAGTCGCTAACTATCTCTTTGGCCCAAGTTCCCGGAAGGGTTCGACAAGGAGAGAATGGTCTCGGTTGCCCTGTGCGTGGTCCGACAAATGGTCCCGGTGCGACAGATCTCGATCAGCGATGGGACCCGGATTACTTTTAACTACGGGCCAACTAGCCTTAGTCATGACTATCTTTAGCCCAAGTTTCCGGAAGGGTAACGAAGTTATGGTCCCGATAAAGACTAGCTTAACTGTACTGGCCCGGTGTCCGACAAAGGCTCCGATGCGAGAGATACCCCATTTGACCTTTACTACGGGCCAACTACCGTTAGTCATGACTATCTTTGGCCAAGTTCTAGAAAGCGATTCTGAAGCCATTTAGGCATTACAAAAGGATAAAAGAGTACCCTTACTCCTCCATTTTGGTACGAACCGCCTCGTTAATCAGTCCAGGGTAAGGCTAAGTAAAATACTTGCGATTTCTAGTGAGAAATAAATACAACACACCCCCTTTCAGCTTGTATCTTTTCAATCCGTGTTTCTCCTTTGTTTCCTTCTGCTCTCTTAATTTATTTGTTCCTTGTATCATGTATTATGTGTTATATTTGATTTTTCCCATGCTTTTTTTACATATTCCCCTTCTTCTTGTTTCCTTCTTAAACATTTCCGCTACATTAGAGGAACAAATTATTACTATTGCTTCTACTTTTAAATAGTTTCTTTATTACGAACTTAATGCTTTATTCAATCTACTGCTTTGCTTTTATTATTGCATCGACTTTGTTATTGCTATAACTTTGTACTATTTCCTTCTACGAATTTCTCAATTCCAGAGGAATAATTTCAACTATTTGTTGCTAATACCTTTTCAGTATTTCCTTCTACGCTTTCTCAGAAAAATAAATTGAACAGTCTTCTTCATCTTTTTAGGTTGCTATAACTTTATCTTTGTTAAAACATCTCCTTTTAATATTTCCTTATACGAACTAGGCTCGCACTTACTCGCGAAACAATTAGCTTCGAGGGGGTCGAGCAATTGTTCATCCTCCTCCTCTCGATATTTATGATTTGTTAATGTTGCTGCGGGCTCTTGATATTCCATTCCTTTGACGAAAACGCAAATAATGATTTGGCCCCAGGGGCCTTTAAGCCTTAATTTAAAGACCCCATGTAACTATTTCGTGGAGCCGATGGAATATTCTTTCCCGATTGTGTCCTACGGCTCCCGATAGAGCGATGCTTTCATGCTGCGACGGCTCCCGATATTAAATTCCTTTGATTTCAACGCAAAGTACGATTTAATTATAACTATTTTTCCTGGAGGCCGATGGTTTAATTTTCCATGATGGTTCTTCCTCCTCCGATATTAATTAAGTTGTTTTTTGCTTTTCAGAGGGACCCTAATTTAACTAACCCTATTAATTAATTGCCTACAACTTAGGGTGAATAAATTATTGCTATTGCTTATTTATTATTTCTTTCTACGCTATTTTCGGAACAATCAATCAAACCGTTTGCTTCACTTTATTACTATACCTTTAACTTTAAATATTTCCCTTTAACGAACTTCTCCGGTTTAATCCCATCCCTTTTAATTCAAAATATTTCCCTTTCCACTGAACTTGATTCATAATTTAGGCCCGTTTTTACTCCCGAAACAAATTACTCAGAGGGATCAAGTCAAGTCCCTTTTGAAATTCCCCCTCCTCCCGAATATTAGCGATGGTTTAGTGTCGCGACGGGCTCATGAAATTAAATTCCATACGCTTCAACGCAAAAGTACGATTTAATTCAGGGGCTTCAAGCATTAATTTCTTACTCGGCCGTAACTATTTCCGTGGACCCGATGGTTTCCTTCTCCTCCCGATGTTTGGGGTTGCTTTAATTTTGTGACAGGATCCCGAAATTCAATTCCGTTGACTTCAACGTAAATAACGATTAATTCAGTGCCTTTAGGCCGAATTTTTTTACTCGACGTAACTATTCCGGTGCCGATGGTTTTCCTCCTCCTCCCGATTCATTAATGTTGCGGAGGCTCTCCCGATATTCCATTCCGATGACTTCAACGCAAAGTATGATTTAATTCAGAGGCCTTTAAGCCTACATTTTTTACCCGATGGTAACTATTCCGGTGCCGATGGTTTTCCTCCTCCTCCCGATTCATTAATGTTGCGACGGCTCCCGATATCTTATTCGACTACTTCAACGCAAAGTATGATTTTATTCAGGGCCTTTAAGCTAAATTTTAGACTCGATGTAACTATTCCCGTGTATTTGATAATGTAGCGATGGTTTACGATAATGTAGCGATAATGTAGCGATGGTTTACTTTTCCCCGGTGGTTTATTGTCTCGCGGAGTTGATTTTTTCTATGAAATTCTCCATCATCGATAAAACATTATTCCTCCCTCGAACTTTTACCTAAACCATGTTCATGCCTCAACAACTGGCTATTATAAACTTGGGATACCACCATTTGCAGCGTGATGCGGTCATACCAGGGCCACGCCACCAGATCCCATCAGAACTCTGCAGTTAAATGCCCTTGGGCCGGAATAGTACTGGGATGGGTGACCTCCCGGGAAGTCCCGGTGCTGCATCCAATTCTTTTTTCCTTTTTTTTACGAATTAATTCTTTGGCAATCGAACAAATATATTACGCTGCCAGGCACTAAACTAATTAATTACTCGTGGACTAATGTTCTTTTCATTTTTGGACGTGAATTGATCTTTGGTACTGAATAAATTAATTGCTCGTATGTATGTCTGTTTTTCTTTCTTCCAGCATAAAATAACCTTGAATACGGAACCCATTAGTTTATCATAATAAATCCAAATACCGTAGTACATATTTCATTACTCTATGTGACGTTGATCTATGTCACCCCTTACTTATTCATAATACATCCAAATACCGTAGTACTTCTTCCATTACTCTATATCACTTCGATCTAAGAACCCATTACTTATTCATAATACATCCAAATACCGTAGTACTTCTTCCATTACTCTATATCACTTCGATCTAAGAACCCATTACATATTCATAATACATCCAAATACCGTAGTACTTCTTTCATTACTCTATGTCACTTTTAACCCATTAGTCTTTCATAGCAACCCATTAGATATACATAATAAACCCAAATATTGGACCTGGCTGGTCCAGTAACCTTGAATAACCTTGAATATGGAACCCATTAGTTTATCATAATAAATCCAAATACCGTAGTACTTCTTTCGTTACTCTATGTGACGTTGATCTATGTCACCCATTACTTATTCATAATACATCCAAATACCGTAATACTTCTTCCATTACCCTATATCATTTCGATCTAAGTAACCCATTACTTATTCATAATACATCCAAATACCGTAGTACTTCTTTCATTACTCTATGTAACTTCGATCTCTTTAACCCATTAGTCTTTCATAGCAACCCATTAGATATACATAATAAACCCAAATATTGGACACTTTTTCCATTACTCCATGTAAGTTGTTGTATTTAAACTTTTCTTTGTTCTATTTACACCTATTTACTACTTGTGTACTTAAAATACATGTATCCGCAATTGTCAAAGAGTTTATCATGTTTGCCTATTACGTTTCAAATGTCACTTAACACCCCTTCATAAAAAGTGTGAGCAAAAAATTGATGGTGGAGGGTTTAACTTTTCTTAAGAACAACTTGGTCCTTCTTTGCTTCTTTCCGCGTATATGTAAATCTGCCGGTTGTATCATTTCTATACTTTGCATGTGGTTAGCACACGTAGTTGTTAGACCCTTCAAGGATCCATATCTGAATTTCTCACCTTCAGTTTATTTCAATCAATATCACATATATACAGTTTGGAGCTCATTTATTTTATAGAAACTATTTTCATGGATACTCATTTGTAATATCCCATCATATGGACACTTCACACTCACTATGTCATGAATCATATGTACTTAATAAATGATTATCGTGATCATATAGTTTTGGATTACTCGATCATCCTCTATAGCGATTAGTTTTGATCAGGACTGTGCGCACAGCTCTCCCTCTTTTGTTTAGGGTTCCTCAGTTGATCAAATATAGAATCCAAGTGACAGCTTAACAACATACTGTACTATCCATTGTTTATTCAACTGCAATTAAAATAATTTAGAAGCCAAAGTCAGTTTCAGATGAAAACTGATCTAAGACTCTGAACCTCTAAAAAGTGATTACAGTTGATTCTGAGTTGAACACATTCACATGATGAACTAACTATATCTATTATCACTAAAATAATTCAGAAGCCAATATCACTTTCTTATGAAAATTAATCTAAGACTCTGAACCTCTAAAATAAAGTGTCTTCTGAATAAAAATTTATATTCCATGTCATCGGTATATATATTATGATTTTCTCTAACAATACTCTGTAAACTCCATCTTACACATATTACTCTGACGTTTGTATTAGTATCCTAAACTTTTAGGATCAAGACTTCATATATAGCCAAATGTCACATTCTTATACACCCTCGGTTTTTCAAATATGAATTACAAGTGAGAGTTGAGCAGATTCACACTGTCAAGTAACTATATCTACTATCACTAAAATAATTCAGAAGCCAAAGTCAGTTTCAGACATAAATTAATCTAATACTGTAAAGTTTCAACTGTAACATCTCTATGAATTAAAATCATTATTTTAGATCGCTTATCTGAGTTTTGTGATTTTCCATCGAATCACAACTTATCAATCAGATCTTTCATGTTTACCGAAGTACTATACTTGCCTATTTAGGATTATATACTTCAAACAAGGTCTTTCACTCTTGTTTATACACTCTGGGTTTTTCATATCTAAGTTACTAGAGACAGTTGGACATATTTACTAATCAACTAACTATGTCAATTAACAATTAAAATAATTCAGAAACCAATATCAGTTTCTGCCAACATTTAATTTCTGCAACATTAAACTAAATTTTTCTGTGAATTAAAACTTGAACTTTATATCATTTATGCATTTATTAGGATTTCTTCATACAATGAGCCTCTATTAACAAGATCTTACAACATTTACTCATACTTTTGCCAAAGTACTATTTTAATTCATGGAACTCATCTATGCTTTTCAATTAAATCACTCAATTTTTCACTATGGATTATTGACATCCTTCTCTGTCTTTTCAAGTATTAAAGATTAACATGTATCTTAAAGATTCCTCAGAATTACATGAGTTTAAACCCTACGCTATTTGCATATGATATTTCATGTTCATGTCTAACCCTCAAACTAAAATGGACATGTGCTATCGTTCTGATATCTTGCATATGGTCAAGATAACCAAGTTGAACGTGCTTTATATTTGAATTTAGTTCCAATATAAAATCAATCTATTTGTATACTGTCTCCATGTTCGGTTTTCCTATGTACCATTTAATATGAATTGTTTTGTAGACTATACTTGAGTATATCCTTCCATGTATTCCCTTCTTATAATACTCGAGGTACTGACTTCTCATATGTCACATTGCATCTTTCTTTTCCATTTGATCATATGTATAACTTTATGAAGAGTTTAAAGGAGTCCAACTTGATAAAGTATTACATGATTCAAATAATTCGAACACGCTCCGTTTCAATGCTCAACCTGATTTATTCTATCAATCATTTATCCTCCATACGTGAGTTTTTTCAGTGTCCAGAACAGATTGAATATTAATCATGTTGAGTTATAAAGTCCAGCTTGACTACTACATACTATATGTGTAGGTGAATCTAAATATGTATTAATCTGAATATAATTACTATATGTGTTTATATTCATAGTTTATACATATAGTTTGATATACATTTGGTTTTAATTGATTAACCATACTTCTCCTAACAGATACAAGAAGATACTTCTCAAAGTGACTTATGATATTCTTACACGAATTTATGTCTTTAAACCTTAAGCTACTCATAATATCTGTTCATTTCTAACCCTATATAACTAAAATGCACATATAGTGTCATTTTTATTTACGTGTAACACTTTAATTTTCTTTATATATCAAATGGTTTATGCATCTGATCTGACTTTCGTCAAATAATAGCATTATATTCATTTCATCTTATTATGTTGAGCAGTACGAGGATTCATGACTAACATCTCAGCTGTTAACGTCAACAACCCTTAACCCTCAACTGATAATGTTCTCCATTCTTGATTCATTTATCTTGCAGTAGCATTGAACACCTATGTTTTTTAAACTTTACTCAAGCGAACAACCACTAATATTTTCTGTACTCCCTTGGTTTTTTGTTGTTGTCTTTAATCTATGTCTTGAATATTTTAATAACTTCACTAGTCTAATATATACAAAAGAATTTGGTATAAGTTAGATTCTAGTGAGTAACTTTACTTGTTCTCTCAATAGAAAAAAAATCACAAGAAATTCACATCAACTTGACTTAGATGACAATAATATTACGGTTCAATTACTCATGGGAAGTCCTAGACGATAATAAAGTTAAGTTTGAACTTCAACTTTTGTGTTCTCGTGTTGTTAAAACTCTATAGTATCAAACTTTAATTTCTTTATATATTCTGATGTTTCGTCAAATAATACCCATTATATCAATTTAATCTTATTATATCCAAGTAGTATCATGATTCATGATTTTCTCTTCTCTTAACGTCAACAACCCTCAACTGATAATTTTCTTCATTCTTGATTTATTTATCTTACAATAGCATTTAACATCATGCTTTTTAAACTTTAATCCAATTTATTATTGGATGTATTGTATTATGTTAAAGTACTGATACTTCGTACTCGTCATTACATCTTCCCTTTCCATTAACTCATATAAATGTTGATTCAAAGTTTAAATAAAATATGATCTCTATATCTCTTCCACTAATATTTTCTCTACTCTCTTGGCTTTTCCTATTGACTTTAACCATATGTACTGAAGTTCATCTTTATACGTATCATTACAATTTTCTCTTTTCTCGTATAGTAGTTTATTCATTGTTAAAAACAAGCAAGATCTTGATATAGGTTTGAAATCAAGTCCAGCTTAACTACTATATTCAAAAGAGTTTGATATATATTCACTTTTAATGAGTCGCTTATCCTATCAAATACAACAACTTAAAGATCAAGACTGGTCTCACTCAGATGTCATTAGAAATGTCATTTAGATGGTTTCTGACCCTTTTACACTGGAAACATTCCTCTGAAGTATAAACCGTAGATATTCATAGTGTTCATTCCTAACCCTAGAACCCTATTCATACACATGTAGTATCAATTTAATATCAGATGTTTTTGAAACTTGTGGTACCATATTGTAACCCTACATCTTTCTCTTTTTGGTTTATCATGTAGAACTTGGTTTCAAAATATTTAACAAATATAAGTAGAATTAGTTGATTAAGTATTACATGATTCAAATAATTAGAACACGCTCCGTTTCAATGCTCAACATGATTTATTCTATCAATCATTTATCCTCCATACGTGAGTTTTTTCAGTGTTCAGAACAGATTGAATATTAATCATGTTGAGTTATAAAGTCCAGCTTGACTACTACATACTATATGTGTAGGTGAATCTAAATATGTCTTAATCTGAATATAATTACTATATGTGTTTATATTCATAGTTTATACATTTGGTTTTAATTGATTAACCATACTTCTCCTAACAGATACAAGAAGATACTTCTCAAAGTGACTTATGATATTCTTACACGAATTTATGTCTTTAAACCTTAAGCTACTCATAATATCTGTTCATTTCTAACCTTATATAACTTAAATACACATGTAGTGTCATTTTTATTTACGTGGCACCTATGTATAGTAGTTAAGCTGGACTTGATTCATAAATCTCACCATAAATCTCTTGGATAACAATAAGATGATATTTCACTAATGAGAAGTTTACAACAATAAATAGTTAGGCCTCACCTTTATCTTTTGTATTTTCTTGTTCGTAAGACTCTAGATTATCAAACTAAAATTCCATTTATATACTAAATCGTGTCTTAGGTTTCATCAAATAATACCATTATATTAATTTACATCTTATAGGTTTTAACTATTACTTAGACTGTTTACCGAAGTTCTACCTTAATTCATGACATTCATCTCTTCACTTCACGAATATAACCCTCAACTGATAACCTCTCTCCGGGAAATTTTACTTATTAAGCTTTTCTGACCCTAAAACTTAAATACATAATCCCAATAGCGTTCTGATATGTGCATATGGTCAATCTACACATGGTTCAATTTCTAAATTTAAATAACTTGACAATTATTCTAAATATATTTTATATTCACTTAACTGAATATCACATGTAGTCCATCATATATACTTCATATACCTTCAGGCTAGATCTTAAAGACACATGTAATGTCGGTTTAATATTTTGGATATGGTCATCTATACACCAATTAAAGCTATATATTTATACATCTGGTAACATATAAGGATTTCAATAAGGAAATCAACTTGAACATAAGTTGTATTCTGTTTTCCATGTTTTATTGTTCCATTTAATACCGAGATGTTTTTGAAACTTTACTCCAAGATATAGATCCCATTATTACACATATACTTCTTACTTTTCATTCTCTGCATGTAGTAGTTCATACTATATGTCTTTCTATGTAGATTTACTATCAATGATAGATGTTTGAGAAACTTTACCCTTGAATGTATTCTTTTAAAATACATTGATAAGAAGATATACTTGTCATGACTTTTATATATGTATATAAGGTTATATCTTTCTTTCTCATACTTGACTAAAACAAATGAAAGGTATTTAGGTTGAATTATCAAGTCCAACTTGACAACTACATATTAAGTATAGTAGTAGATTATTTACATCACGAGAGTTAGGTATATCTTAGGTTTTAATGACAAGCAGTACTTATTCTATCGACTCAAGAAAATCGCACCAATATCACTTAGAGGATAGTAATGCGATGGTACTGTTTGCAACTACAGTATATTTAATTCTCAACTTCATTTTTGAATTCTCTTGATTTAAGACTGACTCTCTATAGTATCAAACTTTAGTTGTTTGTGAATTAATATTATATGTAAGATAGTTTATGACTTTTCTCATCAATAAGACCATCTTAATTTGTTCTTAGAGTTTAATTCAGCCTTATTTTAGAAACTTTACTCCAATATACTCTTGGATGTATTGTTTCACGATTCATCCAAAGATATACTCTCCATTATGAAAATGATACGTAATACTTGTCATGCTTTGCATGTAGTAATTAATACTGTGTATTTTTGTGTAGCATTTACTATCAATGATATATATTTTAGAAACTTTACTCCAATATACTCTTGTTGTATTGTTTTACGATACATCAAAGGATATACTCGTCATGAACTTTCTATGCAACATTATATCTTTCTTTTTCGTGTTTGACTAGAACAAATAGAAGGTAGATTTAGGCTGAATTATTGAGTCTACATTGACAACTAAATACTAAATACTATGTGTAGTAGTAGATTATATATATTACGAGAGGTTTGTATATCTTAGGTTGAAATATCCTTTATTCTATCTATTCAAGAAACTGAGATGAAACTTAGACGACAATAATATGATGGTCTTGTTTGCAACTATGTTATAGTTCTCATCTTCATCTTTGTATTAGAAGTTTTATTCAGACTTAGTACCAATTTACTACCAAAGTACTATCTTAACTCATGACTTGCATCTCTTCTCTTCGAGAACATTAACAACCATGTACATCTCTAAGTACTAAGTACTTTTCTGATCTGCATAGTAGAATACATAAAACACATTATCTTGTTTATCAACATTTTAGTGGCAGATTTACCAACAATGAGTTAAATTGAGTTTGAATTATCCTCCCAACTATTTCATCAAATACAAGAAATTCTACTCATCAAATATCACTCAAGACCTATTTGCAATAACTGGTAAACTCACAAGTATATTCATGAGTTTATAAGGTAATATTTCGTTCTAACCCTAAAATACACAAGCCCAATAACGTTTTGATGTTTTGCATATGATCAGTCTAAACAAGTTCGTGCATCTCAACGTTAAAATAATATAACCAATCCAAATGTCTAGATGCGGGGATATTATCATATACATATATTCCACATAACAACTTTCATGTTTCATTCTAGCATATTACATATTAGCTTGATTCAAGGTTTTAATTAAGTCGAAATATCAAGTCTAGCTTCACTACTACGACTACAAATAATGAAACGGTCTTATTGACAGTATAAGTACGGATGATCATTAAAACTAAACGGGTATCTCACTATCTTATATACGCAGTACTTTCAAAATAACTATGTGCTAAAATAATACAATATCTATTTTTTCCACCTACTATCATATAACTTAGAAGAAAATGTGCATGGATCTCTACGTCGAGAAGAAAATTCATTATTAATTACTTTGTAGAGAATAGCTGTTAGAAAAACAGTGTTGTCTATATGGAAAGAATTATCCAAATGGGTTTAGTACTAAATGAAGATAACATATTTCTAAAAGACAAGTTTGAGATAAAACAACCCGTTAGAACATCTACATATTCTATTAATATTAGAGACTTAAAATAAAGACAAGTCAACTTATAAATTCTCTCTCCTTGAGAATAATAACGATGTAAAATTGGTTAAACTTTTGATGATATAATATCTTACTTATTCTGATATTATATCACCAAAATATGACACTTAGATGACAATCATATGATGGTCTTGTTTGCAGCAATAATATATTTAGTTCTCATCCTCCTCTTTGTATTCTCTTGATGTTAGACTCTATAATATCAAACTTGAGTTATGTGTGAACTAATATGCATATATCAGATCGTTTGCGATTTCCACCTGTAAGATCATCTTGAATTCACTAAAATAATAAAATATATTATTTAGCACCTCCTAACATAAGCGACCTCAAGTATAACTTAGAAGATAATGTGCATGGATCTTTATGTAATCTGGTTATCAAGAAGAAAATCCATCACTAATTACATTGAAGATCTCGCTGTTAGAAAATATACCCAAACTCGTATTCACCACCAATTTCGTTTATCCACCCTTTATCCGATCTTAGGTATATCATTGATAAGATGATAGATAATTAAAATAGAGAAATTCAACTTATAAGTTCTCTTTCCTCGAGAATAATTACGGTATACAATTAGCAGATCTTTTGGTGATATAATATCTTACTTATTCGTCATTACTTTGTAGACATCGCTGTAAGAAAATATGTATGAATACAATTATCAAAATATATATTTTTACTAAATGAATAAGATATGTTTATGAAAGATAAACTAAAATTAAAACTACTCATTAGATCATCTCGTTATTATGCATGCAGCATATTTATTACCACTAAATGAATGGTTCTGATCTTTACTGTACATTTTAGCACATATATAGATTATTGATAAAATCATGGAGAATATAAATGCAGATAAATAAATTTATAAGTTCTCTCGCCCCGAAAATAATTATGGTTCGAAGTATAAAATTAATAGATTTCTTGGTGATGTAATATCATTCTTAACCCATCGTTTTATATTTTTCCAGGATTTTCTGTCTAATTATCAGTTGAAATTATATTCGGCTGATTAAACCGTCCCCATTTGACCTGAAATTTTCCCCTCGGGTAGCTCGAGAGTAGTCCTCACACCTAAAATTTATTTGAGCCAATTTCATCGAGCCACCTTCGAGATCTGGAGTGATCTGTACCCACGTGTAGGCAGTGGAGACTGTTTTAGTGAATCTGGGTCACTTATTCGTGAGCGAGAATTTAATCCATAAGCCAATGACCCTGAAATTCACCATGCACGTGCCCCAACTGAAAACAGTCCTTGTGAAAAAAGAATTAATGCATTCTGAATCTAAATGGCCGAGTTATCGCATTTTTGGTGCCGCACCCTTGAGGACTTAGCC
>JAYKYS010000390.1:40000-41714 GCA_036924285.1 Asterella californica
GAGAACAAACCATAGGAAAAATTATTGGCTGAGCCTTTTGTTCCGGGGAGATCTCACCGTTTCCGGTCGGAGGTTTTCTCCTTTTCCTTTCTCTTGCCTTCTTCGAAACTGACGTTCCGAGGAGGGCATTGAGATCGGAAGGGAGGAGCCCGCGGATTCGGAACCCGTTCCGGTCGGAGGTTTTCCTTCTCTTCCTTCTCTTGCCTTCTTCGGAACAAACGTAGTTTCGAGGAGGGCATTGGGTTGGAAGGGAAGAGCCCGCGGATTCGGTTTCCGTTCCGGTCGGAGGATCTCTTTCCTTCTCTTGCCTTAACCGGAAATTGGCAATTCGGATTAAGGCATTGGGACTGGAAGGAGGAGCCCGCGGATTCGGTGGTGGTTTCTTCGAAGCAATACCAAACAAAAATCTTACGACTCTCAGCAACGGATATCTTGGCTCTCGCAACGATGAAGAACGCAGCGAAATGCGATACCTAATGTGAATTGCAGAATTCCGCGAATCATCGAGTTTTTGAACGCATATTGCGCCCGAGGTCTCGTACCGAGGGCACGTCTGTCTGAGCGTCGCCGCATTAACTCACCTCTCTCTGTACTTTGGTACGGAGAGAGAGTGGACTTGACCGTCCGGGAACGCCGGTCTTAATAGCCGAGTGGTCGCGGTCGGTTTAAATGCAGTCGTCGTGGGCATCGTCCGAGCAGGGCGTGCGTGAAGGTGATGGTACGAAGGCCCCCCGTGATAAGGGGCCGGAGTTAAAAGAGCCAGAACAGCACGCCTTTCTCGTTAGATGCCTTGGCGAAAATATACACAGGAAAGATTCGGGAAAAGAGACCTCCTGTGAGTCGAAGAAGAAGGGAGCGGTTTGAAGGGTTTAAGGAGGGCCCTTTCAAACTGTCATATTCTCTCCCTTTTTCTTCTTCTTTCAGGGTGTTGATTTACCGGAACAGCACTGACCTCAGATCAGGCGAGACTACCCGCTGAGTTTAAGCATATCACTAAGCGGAGGAAAAGAAACTAACAAGGATTCCCCTAGTAGCGGCGAGCGAACCGGGAGAAGCCCAGCTTGAAAATCGTGTCGTTTCGGCGGCACGAGTTGTAGTCTGGAGAAGTGTCCTCTGCGGCGGACCCGGCCTAAGTCCCCTGGAAAGGGGCGTCAGAGAGGGTGAGAACCCCGTCGGGCCGGGACCCTGCTGCTCCACGAGGCGCTGTCTACGAGTCGGGCTGTTTGGGAATGCAGCCCTAAGCGGGAGGTAAATTCCTTCCAAGGCTAAATACCGGCGAGAGACCGATAGCGAACAAGTACCGCGAGGGAAAGATTGAAAAGGACTTTGAAAAGAGAGTTAAAAAGTGCTTGAAATTGCTGGGAGGGAAGCGAATGGAGGCCTCGTGTGCGCCCCGGTCGGATGCGGAACGGCGTGAGCTGGTCCGCCGCTCGGACGCGGGGTGCTGGTCGGCGTGGGCTTTTCCGGCGGGACAAAAGTCGGCCTTCAGTGGCCGGCCGATGCCGTCGGAGAGGCCGAGGAACCGAAGTGCGTGCCTGCGGGTTTTCCGCGGGCGGACTCCTCCGGGAGTTCCTGCGTACTCGGGACGCCGGCGTAGTGGGCTTTTCATCCGACCCGTCTTGAAACACGGACCAAGGAGTCTAACATGCATGCGAGCCGGTGGGCGGCAAACCCACGTTGAGGCGAAAATAACTTGACTGGTGTGATCCTCGTT
>JAYKYS010000391.1:0-41409 GCA_036924285.1 Asterella californica
TCTCCACCGCTGCCCACCGTGCATCGCCGATGTGAACTCAGCGACCTTTGAGCTCGATCCGTACAACCGTCACGTGCGTTTACTCGCCTCGCAGACTTAGCGTCAGCACACCTTGAGCTGCGCCTTCAGTGCAAGTGCAGCTTGAGAGCGCAAAAAGCTTTGCACCCCAGCGTTTCACGAATATGGTTATGTTACACAAGTCTGCATCAGATACAAGAATGTTCGTTCTGCAGGTAAAACTGCTGCTGCACTACCAGCACTTGCTTGCACAACAACTGCTTTTTTAGCTGCAGAGGTCACGCAGGCTTGCTTGCTTTTTGGTTTAAGGAGTTCTTGCAATGACCGCATTTGCGCTGTCTGGATTGCTTTGTTGGCTGGGGTGGCTTTGCTCCCTGCAGTTCATCTAGCAAGGAGCAGCAGACCTGACAGCCTTGGGGTCAGTGACAATAGCACCAGTGGCAGCAGGTCTGATTGGGTCAGCAAGCAGATTGCTAGCAGCATTGCTGTTCTCCTTGTCATCCTGCTTGCTGCTGCCACTGTTGCTAAGCAGCTGAGCAAAATTGCGCTTCTTGCTAGAACATTGCCCCTTTGGCAAGGGCACCACAGGAGGCAATGAGCTAATGTTCACTCTGGCTACTTGTGCTGGCTTGCGCTGCCATTTGGTGTAGCCTTCCAGAGCTGACTTTAGCCTGATAACACTGTCACCTAGGCCATCTTGCACCTTCGCAATGGCGTGAGCTGGCTGACTGAGACCGGCTAGACTGCAACTTGCCAGCTGGAAAGCACCTTCTGCTTGGTTCAATTTGCTGAGCAAAATGTTGCCCAAGTCAGCATCGCCTCTAGACATGTCAGGCAACCTATGAAACTGTGTAAGCATTTCGGCATCACTTGCTGAGCTGTGCAGTTGAGCGGTCATTGGTGCCTGTGACTGGCTGCTTGTTGGAATTGCTTGTGCTCATGCTGCTGGGCTTCATGCTGAAGCTGCAAACTCTCTGTCAACAGTGTCCAGCTGTCAGGCTCTGGCTGTGCATTTTTTTTATTTTATTTTTTTTTTGGGGAGGGAGAGATATTCATTACATGAATGCAACGATAACAACCTCAAAGAAACATGTTGTCCACTACAAGCCACGAAGCTGAAGCTAACAACACATCCTGAATCAGAAGGATGATACACAGCCATAAAGCATCGTTCATGTCAGAGCTGTTTCAGTGAAGGCCACGTAAACAGCAACAACACCGTTCCAGCCTGCCAACTTGCACAAAGCACATCCCAGCTTGGTGCCACACCAACGAGCTAAAGAGAATAGTCATTGCCAAAACAAAAGCGCTCAAATTGCCAAGACCTCACAACATAAACGCCTTAAAGTCAAACCAAAATGTACACTCAAGAAAGCAATGTCTAGGCTGAATATGTTTAGCATCAATGCCAAACAGGTCAAAGCTAGTCCTGTGAATCAATGACAATACCAAAAGCAAAGCCATAAGCCTACAGTTGGCCAGTCATTGAAAAGAATGTGAAGCAGGCACTGATCAATCACTTCAAAAAGCCCCGTTGCAGGCCTTTGCTGGTAGAGGGCTTGTCTGGAGGCTCAGTCTGTGATCCTGCATAATATGGTCTAGGCTGCTTGTGTTCGCGTGAGCTCTGCCGCAAGACAGGTGCATCAGAATCCTCAGGTGTGAACGGCACTATGGCCAAACTATCAACAGATGGAGACACCCCGGAGGACTCAGTATCTGTAAAAGACTCAGGGCCCCTTCTCTTGCAAGCTAATGGAGAAGCAGCATCAGGCATCTCAGCACGGGATGAGGAAGCAACAAGCAAAGGAAACCCCAGACCCCTAGGAGCTGAGCTTGGGGCAGGGTTGAGCCGAGCCAACGCAGCTGGAGGCCCCATGATTACGGGCCCCTTGAAGCTCCCAGGAAGAGGAAAGATTGCCTTTAGCAATGGCTCATCATCACGCACAGCCCCTCGTTGATCTCCAGAGGGCTGGGCCCCAGCAAGCTCTGGCTGCGTAGGCTGCGACGGAGCTGCCCAGTGTTGCTGCCCAGACGGTTGCTTGCTTGCTTGACGCTTCACCTTTTTGGCTTTTCTGCGTGCTTGCTGGCCTGAGGTATTAGCATCTCTGGCCTTGCGTTGCTCGTGCTTGTTTTGTAAGCTGCGAGAGACTGAGATGCTGACTGAGGTACCCTGAAACTGAATGGATCTGGGTAGCTTGCGCAAAGAAGGGTCTAAAGCCGGTGCTGCCACTTTGGCCACTGTCACATCGGATCTGCCAAGATGAGTAGACCAACAAGAAAGGTGTGCTGGAAGGTCCCCAACAAACTCCGTCTGGACTGCTACATCTGCGCCATAGCCTGCTGCCTTGAGGAGAGTTGCTGTGACGCCTTTGCGAGCCCATCTAGGGTCGAGCTGCTTCACTACGACCTCTGCGAGGCGAGGGGAGATCTGACTGCCTTTCGTGCTGGCTGGAAGTTGCTCTCGCTTGCCCAGGTACTCCACTGTCAGAAAGCCCCGGCCTGACAGCTCATGCTTTTGCTGCAGAAATTGCTCCTGGAAGTTTTTTTTTTTTTTTTTTTTTTTTTTTTGGGTTACAGGATAGTTGCCTATTCCTTTCAAGCAAAAGAGCTGCTCCTGGAAGTGCAGATCGTAGGCAGCTGTTGGAGTGCCGAGCCTCTGCGGGTCCATAGCAATGAGCTGACGTGGTAGCTGGGTGACAATGGACTTCCAGACGAGACCCTCGATGCCTTGCCGGTCTGTGCCGTCCTTGTAAAGGTGCCCAAAGCGAACTGCCACAACAGGTGGGTTGTAGGTGAACGTTGGGCGGACCGTAAGCCGCTCGTGCCCCGCACAGCCTTCCATTGCCTCGAAGAAGGTGCGGTCTCTGCGCTGGCGAAGCTTGAAGCTGCGCTGACGCCGAGACGGAACTTGTCTGAAAGACAAGTTTACGACCAACTTTCGCGGCGCGCAACAGAACACGACGAGGCTAGGCTCGTTGGCAAGCTGAGCTCAAGGCAAGAAGAACAAGACCAAGCTTGCCCATTTTGACGCACGGACGCCCAAGATATGGACGTTAACAGCCAACTACAGTAGGGCTGTGGCTGTGCATCTGTAATACTACGCCTCAACAACTGTTGCATGCCGCCCCGGCCACTGCCTGCCCATGTTCCAAGGGAGAGCACTATGTCCTGCTGTCTGCAGCCGGTGACTTGAGCAATGACCTTCACCCTATGCTTGCAGAAATAGCCAAGTGTTCCTTGAAGGGCAGCTGCAGCTGGCTGTTTCTGTGGCATAGCTAGACACAAGAAAGCCAAGCATTGTGCAACACCACAGATACAATGCAAACCAGAGCAGGCAAAATCTGGACAGTGTCAATGATTTCTGACCATTTCACACAGAGAATACAGCAGCCAATCTAGGCGTCTGTTGCACAGCCTGCATCTTTTTTTTTTTTTTTGGGTTACAGGATAGTTGCCTATTCCTTTCAAGCAAAAGAGCCTTCAGGACACCAGACGAACCTGAGATATGCAGGAACAACGGCCTAATTCGGGTGCAACAGGCGCTCAGTCCACTGCAAAAATTCCCCGTAATGTTGCACAGCCTGCATTTGTCTGCCAAGCTCCTTTCAGGGCAGAATGAAATCCTTTACATGCGCCAGTGGTATCCTGCTGAGAGTGTGGGGCTGTCCTGAAGCCTCTGACCCAATGCACTGCAAGGAGCAGGCCCTTTGGCAACATGGTAGTTATATTTTTGTAAGATCATTGCACATGCACAACAGCAAGAGTCCATAAGATATTTGCTTCGATCACATAGCCAACACCAGGTGAACAGATTTTGATATGCAAGTTAGCCATTAGATTTTGCGAGCGAGTCAACATTGTTATTACAGCTGCATGCACACATGCATAGGCAAAACTTTATGCTTACTTGATGACATCGATCTCAGCTTGAGCTGCATCCATCGTGAAGCAGCTGAGCTGAAAGCCATCATGGCTTTCTGCATGCTGACACGCACAACCCAGGGCCATGTGGCGTACTGCAGTATGCTGAGCTGATACAAACAGCCGAGCTTGCAGCTGTCTCCTCTCTTGCGCATTTTGACTTTCTGCTGCCAGCTTGGCGGTTTTGTTGCGTCAGGAGATAACTTTCGAATGGCTGTCAGTTAACGTCTCAGTGCAATAGTTGCTATAGGAGCAGTACAGATCAAGCTTGACCAGAAAAGATTTTCTGCACTTTATTGAGCTCCGCTGCGCTGTTTCTAAACTTTTGATGATGAGCTGACGTGAAGTCGGTGTGGTACAAGTCAGCCTCACCTGTACTATCAAGTCGTTATCAACTAAAGTTCGAAGCCTAACTTACCGCAACGAAGACATTCACATGCTCGGTGCGCAAGGACGCTTCCTGGTATTGAGGCTTGTTGCCAAAGCTGCTGGTACGAGTCTGCCGCTCGACGTCGTCGCGGCTGACGAAGTTCAAACATGTTCGATCGTTTTTGTGCTGCGTTGGGGTTTGCACCTTTTTCTCACAAGGTGCAGACTTTACTTTGAGTTTTGCTGACCAATTTGCGAAAGCGATATCTTCTTTCATTTATGCGCCTGCGAGCTCTCCACCATGTACAAGGCCATGTGCAAAGCTTGTTACTCACGCCGTTCTCGGGTTGACTAAGGCCTGAGCTGAGTGAGTCGCTGCGGTGGTCGGTGGGATTCTGGATTACCATGAAAAGTACACGACAAACAAGGAAAGGGTCAGGCTGGCTTCCAGCATGGCTTGCTGCCCCCTGAAGCAGGCAGTGGGGTTGCAAGATGCATTCCGCCACTTGCACCCCCAAGCAAGGGAGTTCACCCACACAGCCACCTCAGGCTCTTCATCAGCCAGGATCAACAGATGGCTTGTCACGGACAGCTTGCTTCCAGATGTCAGCGCAGCTACAGTCTCAGACGTCAGGCCCTCCGATCATTATGGGGTCTCTCTGTCAATCTGCCTAGTTGCTGCGCCCCCACGCGGCCCAGGCGTGTGGGCAATGCCACCCAGCATCATCACAGACCCTGCCTTCAAGACCCTCATGACAGCTCAGATCCAAGCCTTTTTTCATTCCGGCTTGCTGCCTGCCAGCCTCAGTGCACAAGTCCGCCAAGGGTGAGTTCGGCTGTTGTTGTAGGTTGCTGATGATGGTGGCTTGCTGCCGCTGCCTGTGTAGGTGGTGAAAGTAGTAGGTGGACTGGTCCCCGTACTCATGCAACAAGACCCCTGCTCTGAGAGCATCTGTGGCTGCCTGCTGCTGGCGATGCTGCTGCAGATCAGCTGCTGTGTGGCGTAGCTGATCAAGGGCCGGCTGACTGGTTGGGTCTGCCAAATATGCTGCCCTAGCAAGACCAGTCTGCACCCTCAAGGCTCTGAGCTGCCTGGTACGCTCAGCATAGAAGGTGGAACAATAGTTCCTAGCGACGTCTTGGATGTGTGCCTTGAGTTGGTCCCACCTGACGGCCCTGCTGACAGCTGCGCTGAGTGGGCACGCTAACATGAAGGCTTGGATCTGAGCTGTCATGAGGGTCTTGAAGGCAGGGTGTGTGATGATGCTAGGCGGCATTGCCCACACGCCTGGGCCGCGTGGGGGCGCAGCAGCTAGGGAGATTGACAGAGAGACCCCATAATGATCGGAGGGCCTAACGTCTGAGACTGTAGCTGCGCTGACATCTGGAAGCAAGCTGTCGGTGACAAGCCATCTGTCGATCCTGGCTGAGGAAGAGCCTGAGGTGGCTGTGTGGGTGAACTCCCTTGCTTGAGGGTGCAAGTTGCGGAATGCATCCTGCAACCCCAATGCCTGCTGCAGGGGGCAGCAAGCCATGCTGAAAGCCAGCCTGACGGGTGCGTGGCTGACCCCCAATGAGGTCTTGGTCATTGGCCACACAGTTCCAGTCCCCCCCCAAGGCAAGGGGGGGCACCAGCCGGCAGAGCAGGCAGCAAACTGCCCTGGAAGAAAGGTATGCGCTCCTGCCTTTCAACGGGAGCATAGACTGATGCAACTGTAATTTGGCTGCCGCTGAGATCGCATTTGACGGCAACAAATCTGCCATTGGGGTCTATAGCAGCTGAGCTGGCCCCCAAAAGCAATGGGTTGGGCTTGAAAAGCAAGGCCACACCTCGACTTGCTGATGTGCCGGCAGCCCAAAAGGAGGGGCCATCCCAGGGGGCGGTTGGGCCTGCCCCCTCCCTACACCATTGTGCAGCCTCTGTCTGGTTGGCGTGGTGTGTCTCCTGCAGAGCGATCACTTGCCAAGGTCCAGACTGTAAGGCTGCAAACAATGCCGCCCGCTTCTGCTTCCCTCTGAGGCCATTGACATTGAGGGAGAGAAGCTGTAGGGAGGGGGTGTTGGGTGGGCTCATTGAGCCCCCCCAGGGGCAGCAGGGGGCACCTTCCAGTAGGGAATGACTGGAGCGTGTGCTCTGCTGGACCGCCTGGGAGCTGACTCAGGTGCCAAGGGTAGCTCTGGATTGGGGCGCTGAGCTTCCGAGATGCTGCCAGCAGCCTGTGCATCTGGGAACGGGTGAAAGGATGCATCGCCAGTCACCACCCTAATTGCCTCAATCATCAAGGATTGAAGAGGCTCTGCCAGGGCAACATGGGATGCTGTGCCATGCTGAGTGATCTGTGCCATGTGTTGAGCATGCACATGCTGAACTGCTCGCCTGGCTGTGTCCAAGGAGACATCAACATCCTCTGCCCACAATAACATGGCAGAGGTAACGGCTCCGTCAGGAAAGTGCTCCGGCACAGGTGCAGGCGAGGCTTGAGGCATGTTGGCATCCTCCAGCTCTGCTGCTGGCATTGATGCTGATGCTGATGCTGATGCTGATGGCGATGCTGATGCTGATGCTGATGCTGACACTGATGCTGATGCTGTTGCTGACGTTGATGCTGGTGTTGGTGCAGGTGCTGAAACAGGTGCAACAAGGGGGGCATGAGAGGGGGCTATGACTGCAGCTGATACTTCCATGGGGGTTGCACTGACTGGGGAGCTGACCTGACTAGCGGGGCTGCTCGGCTCCAACTGCATGGGCTCAGGCATAGAATGTCCCAACCCAGCCCTTCCGTGTTGACCCCCCAGGTCAGAGACAGGGTCCAAGGGGCGGGTCAATGCTACCCTGCCTTGAGACCCAAGGGCCCCATCTGCTGCCATTGCCGGGCAAAAGGTTGTCTGCAGCGATTGGAGCCGTTCTTGACACTGACCAGATGGTTGGGAAGCTGCCTTCTTAGCCCTGGCTTTTTGTTGCTGTCTGCGCCTGTGCCGCGGTGACTGCAATATGGCTTGCTGCTGCGCCTGCGGCTGTGTCTGAGCCCTTTGCCGATACAGGTGTGCAGCTGGCATCTGCTTGGCTGCTACTGTGCTGACAGGCAAGCTGACTGTCGCTGCTGCTCCAAACTTGGTTACTTTAATGGCACCGGTTGATGCCAGCTGCTGCCTGTGCTGTGCTAAGGCGTCCTTGAAGGACAGGTGAACTTCTGCGTTGAGCTGGCCGCTGCGCACTGGAGCCCAACCAACTAGATGGTCATGCAACTGAGGGTGCTGATACATTGCAGCAATAGCCTGATTAACCAAACCATGTTGCAGTCACCGCGGCACAGGCGCAGACAGCAACAAAAAGCCAGGGCTAGGAAGGCAGCTTCACAACCATCAGGTCAGCATCAGCGACGGCTCCAGGCGCTGCAGACAACCTTTTGCCCGGCAACTGCAGCGGATGGGGCCCTTGGGTCTCAAGGCAGGGTAGCATTGACCCGCCCCTTAGACCCTGTCTCTGACCTGGGGGGTCAACAGGGAAGGGCCGGGTTGGGACATTCTATGCCTGAGCCCATGCAGTTGGAGCCAAGCAGCCCCGCTACTAATCAGGTCAGCTCCCCAGTCAATACAACCCCCATGGAAGTATCAGCTGCAGTCATAGCCCCCTCTCGTGCCCCCCTACGCATCATTACCATGCAGCAAACCATGTTGCAGTCACCGCGGCACAGGCGCAGACAACAACAAAATGCCAGGGCTAAGAAGGCGACTTCACAACCATCAGGTCAGCATCAGCAATGGCTTCAGTCGCTGCAGACAACCTTTTGCCCGGCAATGGCAGCGGATGGGGCCCTAGGGTCTCAAGGCAGGGTAGCATTGACCCGCCCCTTGGACCCTGTCTCTGACCTGGGGGGTCAACAGGGAAGGGCCGGGTTGGGACATTCTATGCCTGAGCCCATGCAGTTGGAGCCAAGCAGCCCCGCTACTAATCAGGTCAGCTCCCCAGTCAATGCAACCCCCATGGAAGTATCAGCTGCAGTCATAGCCCCCTCTCGTGCCCCCCTACTTGCACCTGTTTCAGCTCCTGCACCAACACCAGCATCAACGTGTCCTGAAGGCTCTTTTGCTTGAAAGGAATAGGCAACTATCCTGTAACCCAAAAAAAAAAAAAAAAAAACCAGCATCAACGTCAGCAACAACATCAGCATCAGTGCCAGCATCAGCATCAGCATCAGCATTGCCATCAGCATCAGCATCAGCATCAGTGCCGGCAACAGAGCCGGAGGATGCCAACATGCCTCAAGCCTCGCCTGCACCTGTGCCTGAGCACTTTCCTGACGGATGTAACGTTGTGAGTTGATTACCACTAGGGTGGCTTCGAATAGACGCCTTTGAAACGTTCGTATGCTGAGTACAGCAAAACGAGAAAAAGAAATATGCATAAGCTGCATAAAGATTCGCTCAGCAGCGAATAAGCCAATTTAAGCTCAGATGTAAATCTGATTTCGAAACTAGTGACAGATAAATCTGACACTGAACCTGTCACCACGTGACAACGGAGCCGTTGCCTCTGCCATGTTATTGTGGGCAGAGGATGTTGATGTCTCCTTGTACACAGCCAGGCAAGCAGTTCAGCATGTGCATGCTCAACACATGGCACAGATCACTCGGCATGGCACAACATCCCATGTTGCCCTGGCAGAGCCTCTTCAATCCTTGATGATTGAGGCCATTAGGGTGGTGACTGGCGACCCTAAACCCTAAACCCTTTCACCCCCTCCCAGATGTACAGGCTGCTAGCAACATCTCAGAACCTCAGCGCCCTCAGTCCAGAGCTACCCTTGGCATCTGAGTCAGCTCCCAGGCGGTCCAGCAAAGCACACGCTCCAGTGTGCAGTTTTCTGTTGACGTGCGTGAGTCGGTAGTCCAATGTGTTTTGCTTCACTGCCTTTGGTCTGTGTTTGAGCTAAACTCATAGCGACATCACTGATTAATACTAGGCAGAATGGTAATAAGGTTAGGCTTGGCATTGGGCTTCCTGCTTGCTACCGTACCTTTCTACTATACGCTCTTTGAGCATGCTGCCATCACTTTTAGCAGCTACTTGGGTTGATCTAAACATTGGTGAGTCTTTGTTTGGTGAAAAGAAGCAGGGCTGGTGAACAACTGCCTTGTTTGCTGCTTGTTTTGCTTGACAAGCTGACTCTTTGCAAACTTTCGTGTTTGCATAAATGCAAGTTGTGAGGGTAGCCTGCAGCTTTTGTTGTGGATGGCCTTTACATTTGAACACTTGTGGTCTCTTTCATTGCATGCTTGTAATGAATAGCTCTCCCCCCCCAAAAAAAAAAAAAAAAAAAACACGCTCCAGTCATTCCCTACAAGAAGGTGCCCCCTGCTGCACCTAGGGGGGCTCAATGAGCCCAAAACCCCCTCCCTACAGCTTCTCTCCCTCAATGTCAATGTCCTCAGAGGGAAGCAGAAGCGGGCGGCATTGTTTGCAACCTTACAGTCTGAACCTTGGCAAGTGATCGCTCTGCAAGAGACACACCACGCCAACCAAACAGAGGCTGCACAATGGTGTAGGGAGGGGGCAGGCCCAACCGCCCCCTGGGATGGCCCCTCCTTTTGGGCTGCCGGCACGTCAGCAAGTTGAGGTGTGGCCCTGCTTTTCAAGCCCAACCCATTGCTTTCGGGGGCTACCTCAGCTGCTATAGACCCCAATAGCATATTTGTTGCCGTCAAATGCGATCTCAGCGGCAGCCAAATTACAGTTGCATCAGTCTATGCTGCTGTTGAAAGGCAGGAGCGCATACCTTTCTTCCAAGGCAATTTGCTGCCTGCCCTGCCGGCTGGTGCCCCCCTTGACTTGGGAGGGAACTGGAATCGTGTGGCCAATGATCAAGACCTCATTGGGGGTCAGCCAGGCACCCGTCAGGCTGCCCTTTCCTTATTTGTCGTGTACTCTCCATGGTATTCTAGATTCTCCACCGCTGCCCACCGTGCATCGCCGATGTGAACTCAGCGACCTTTGAGCTCGATCCGTACAACCGTCACGTGCGTTTACTCGCCTCGCAGACTTAGCGTCAGCACACCTTGAGCTGCGCCTTCAGTGCAAGTGCAGCTTGAGAGCGCAAAAAGCTTTGCACCCCAGCGTTTCACGAATATGGTTATGTTACACAAGTCTGCATCAGATACAAGAATGTTCGTTCTGCAGGTAAAACTGCTGCTGCACTACCAGCACTTGCTTGCACAACAACTGCTTTTTTAGCTGCAGAGGTCACGCAGGCTTGCTTGCTTTTTGGTTTAAGGAGTTCTTGCAATGACCGCATTTGCGCTGTCTGGATTGCTTTGTTGGCTGGGGTGGCTTTGCTCCCTGCAGTTCATCTAGCAAGGAGCAGCAGACCTGACAGCCTTGGGGTCAGTGACAATAGCACCAGTGGCAGCAGGTCTGATTGGGTCAGCAAGCAGATTGCTAGCAGCATTGCTGTTCTCCTTGTCATCCTGCTTGCTGCTGCCACTGTTGCTAAGCAGCTGAGCAAAATTGCGCTTCTTGCTAGAACATTGCCCCTTTGGCAAGGGCACCACAGGAGGCAATGAGCTAATGTTCACTCTGGCTACTTGTGCTGGCTTGCGCTGCCATTTGGTGTAGCCTTCCAGAGCTGACTTTAGCCTGATAACACTGTCACCTAGGCCATCTTGCACCTTCGCAATGGCGTGAGCTGGCTGACTGAGACCGGCTAGACTGCAACTTGCCAGCTGGAAAGCACCTTCTGCTTGGTTCAATTTGCTGAGCAAAATGTTGCCCAAGTCAGCATCGCCTCTAGACATGTCAGGCAACCTATGAAACTGTGTAAGCATTTCGGCATCACTTGCTGAGCTGTGCAGTTGAGCGGTCATTGGTGCCTGTGACTGGCTGCTTGTTGGAATTGCTTGTGCTCATGCTGCTGGGCTTCATGCTGAAGCTGCAAACTCTCTGTCAACAGTGTCCAGCTGTCAGGCTCTGGCTGTGCATTTTTTTTATTTTATTTTTTTTTTGGGGAGGGAGAGATATTCATTACATGAATGCAACGATAACAACCTCAAAGAAACATGTTGTCCACTACAAGCCACGAAGCTGAAGCTAACAACACATCCTGAATCAGAAGGATGATACACAGCCATAAAGCATCGTTCATGTCAGAGCTGTTTCAGTGAAGGCCACGTAAACAGCAACAACACCGTTCCAGCCTGCCAACTTGCACAAAGCACATCCCAGCTTGGTGCCACACCAACGAGCTAAAGAGAATAGTCATTGCCAAAACAAAAGCGCTCAAATTGCCAAGACCTCACAACATAAACGCCTTAAAGTCAAACCAAAATGTACACTCAAGAAAGCAATGTCTAGGCTGAATATGTTTAGCATCAATGCCAAACAGGTCAAAGCTAGTCCTGTGAATCAATGACAATACCAAAAGCAAAGCCATAAGCCTACAGTTGGCCAGTCATTGAAAAGAATGTGAAGCAGGCACTGATCAATCACTTCAAAAAGCCCCGTTGCAGGCCTTTGCTGGTAGAGGGCTTGTCTGGAGGCTCAGTCTGTGATCCTGCATAATATGGTCTAGGCTGCTTGTGTTCGCGTGAGCTCTGCCGCAAGACAGGTGCATCAGAATCCTCAGGTGTGAACGGCACTATGGCCAAACTATCAACAGATGGAGACACCCCGGAGGACTCAGTATCTGTAAAAGACTCAGGGCCCCTTCTCTTGCAAGCTAATGGAGAAGCAGCATCAGGCATCTCAGCACGGGATGAGGAAGCAACAAGCAAAGGAAACCCCAGACCCCTAGGAGCTGAGCTTGGGGCAGGGTTGAGCCGAGCCAACGCAGCTGGAGGCCCCATGATTACGGGCCCCTTGAAGCTCCCAGGAAGAGGAAAGATTGCCTTTAGCAATGGCTCATCATCACGCACAGCCCCTCGTTGATCTCCAGAGGGCTGGGCCCCAGCAAGCTCTGGCTGCGTAGGCTGCGACGGAGCTGCCCAGTGTTGCTGCCCAGACGGTTGCTTGCTTGCTTGACGCTTCACCTTTTTGGCTTTTCTGCGTGCTTGCTGGCCTGAGGTATTAGCATCTCTGGCCTTGCGTTGCTCGTGCTTGTTTTGTAAGCTGCGAGAGACTGAGATGCTGACTGAGGTACCCTGAAACTGAATGGATCTGGGTAGCTTGCGCAAAGAAGGGTCTAAAGCCGGTGCTGCCACTTTGGCCACTGTCACATCGGATCTGCCAAGATGAGTAGACCAACAAGAAAGGTGTGCTGGAAGGTCCCCAACAAACTCCGTCTGGACTGCTACATCTGCGCCATAGCCTGCTGCCTTGAGGAGAGTTGCTGTGACGCCTTTGCGAGCCCATCTAGGGTCGAGCTGCTTCACTACGACCTCTGCGAGGCGAGGGGAGATCTGACTGCCTTTCGTGCTGGCTGGAAGTTGCTCTCGCTTGCCCAGGTACTCCACTGTCAGAAAGCCCCGGCCTGACAGCTCATGCTTTTGCTGCAGAAATTGCTCCTGGAAGTTTTTTTTTTTTTTTTTTTTTTTTTTTGGGTTACAGGATAGTTGCCTATTCCTTTCAAGCAAAAGAGCTGCTCCTGGAAGTGCAGATCGTAGGCAGCTGTTGGAGTGCCGAGCCTCTGCGGGTCCATAGCAATGAGCTGACGTGGTAGCTGGGTGACAATGGACTTCCAGACGAGACCCTCGATGCCTTGCCGGTCTGTGCCGTCCTTGTAAAGGTGCCCAAAGCGAACTGCCACAACAGGTGGGTTGTAGGTGAACGTTGGGCGGACCGTAAGCCGCTCGTGCCCCGCACAGCCTTCCATTGCCTCGAAGAAGGTGCGGTCTCTGCGCTGGCGAAGCTTGAAGCTGCGCTGACGCCGAGACGGAACTTGTCTGAAAGACAAGTTTACGACCAACTTTCGCGGCGCGCAACAGAACACGACGAGGCTAGGCTCGTTGGCAAGCTGAGCTCAAGGCAAGAAGAACAAGACCAAGCTTGCCCATTTTGACGCACGGACGCCCAAGATATGGACGTTAACAGCCAACTACAGTAGGGCTGTGGCTGTGCATCTGTAATACTACGCCTCAACAACTGTTGCATGCCGCCCCGGCCACTGCCTGCCCATGTTCCAAGGGAGAGCACTATGTCCTGCTGTCTGCAGCCGGTGACTTGAGCAATGACCTTCACCCTATGCTTGCAGAAATAGCCAAGTGTTCCTTGAAGGGCAGCTGCAGCTGGCTGTTTCTGTGGCATAGCTAGACACAAGAAAGCCAAGCATTGTGCAACACCACAGATACAATGCAAACCAGAGCAGGCAAAATCTGGACAGTGTCAATGATTTCTGACCATTTCACACAGAGAATACAGCAGCCAATCTAGGCGTCTGTTGCACAGCCTGCATCTTTTTTTTTTTTTTTGGGTTACAGGATAGTTGCCTATTCCTTTCAAGCAAAAGAGCCTTCAGGACACCAGACGAACCTGAGATATGCAGGAACAACGGCCTAATTCGGGTGCAACAGGCGCTCAGTCCACTGCAAAAATTCCCCGTAATGTTGCACAGCCTGCATTTGTCTGCCAAGCTCCTTTCAGGGCAGAATGAAATCCTTTACATGCGCCAGTGGTATCCTGCTGAGAGTGTGGGGCTGTCCTGAAGCCTCTGACCCAATGCACTGCAAGGAGCAGGCCCTTTGGCAACATGGTAGTTATATTTTTGTAAGATCATTGCACATGCACAACAGCAAGAGTCCATAAGATATTTGCTTCGATCACATAGCCAACACCAGGTGAACAGATTTTGATATGCAAGTTAGCCATTAGATTTTGCGAGCGAGTCAACATTGTTATTACAGCTGCATGCACACATGCATAGGCAAAACTTTATGCTTACTTGATGACATCGATCTCAGCTTGAGCTGCATCCATCGTGAAGCAGCTGAGCTGAAAGCCATCATGGGCTTTCTGCATGCTGACACGCACAACCCAGGGCCATGTGGCGTACTGCAGTATGCTGAGCTGATACAAACAGCCGAGCTTGCAGCTGTCTCCTCTCTTGCGCATTTTGACTTTCTGCTGCCAGCTTGGCGGTTTTGTTGCGTCAGGAGATAACTTTCGAATGGCTGTCAGTTAACGTCTCAGTGCAATAGTTGCTATAGGAGCAGTACAGATCAAGCTTGACCAGAAAAGATTTTCTGCACTTTATTGAGCTCCGCTGCGCTGTTTCTAAACTTTTGATGATGAGCTGACGTGAAGTCGGTGTGGTACAAGTCAGCCTCACCTGTACTATCAAGTCGTTATCAACTAAAGTTCGAAGCCTAACTTACCGCAACGAAGACATTCACATGCTCGGTGCGCAAGGACGCTTCCTGGTATTGAGGCTTGTTGCCAAAGCTGCTGGTACGAGTCTGCCGCTCGACGTCGTCGCGGCTGACGAAGTTCAAACATGTTCGATCGTTTTTGTGTTGCGTTGGGGTTTGCACCTTTTTCTCACAAGGTGCAGACTTTACTTTGAGTTTTGCTGACCAATTTGCGAAAGCGATATCTTCTTTCATTTATGCGCCTGCGAGCTCTCCACCATGTACAAGGCCATGTGCAAAGCTTGTTACTCACGCCGTTCTCGGGTTGACTAAGGCCTGAGCTGAGTGAGTCGCTGCGGTGGTCGGTGGGATTCTGGATTACCATGAAAAGTACACGACAAACAAGGAAAGGGTCAGGCTGGCTTCCAGCATGGCTTGCTGCCCCTGAAGCAGGCAGTGGGGTTGCAAGATGCATTCCGCCACTTGCACCCCCAAGCAAGGGAGTTCACCCACACAGCCACCTCAGGCTCTTCATCAGCCAGGATCAACAGATGGCTTGTCACGGACAGCTTGCTTCCAGATGTCAGCGCAGCTACAGTCTCAGACGTCAGGCCCTCCGATCATTATGGGGTCTCTCTGTCAATCTGCCTAGTTGCTGCGCCCCCACGCGGCCCAGGCGTGTGGGCAATGCCACCCAGCATCATCACAGACCCTGCCTTCAAGACCCTCATGACAGCTCAGATCCAAGCCTTTTTTTTTTTTTTTTTTTTGGGTTACAGGATAGTTGCCTATTCCTTTCAAGCAAGATCCAAGCCTTCATGTTAGCGTGCCCACTCAGCGCAGTTGTCAGCATAGCTGTCAGGTGGGACCAGCTCAAGGCTCACATCCAGGACGTCGCTAGGAACTATTGTTTCACCTTCTATGCTGAGCGTACCAAGCAGCTCAGAGCCTTGAGGGTGCAGGCTGGTCTTGCCAGGGCAGCATATTTGGCAGACCCAACCAGCCAGCCGGCCCTTGATCAGCTACGCCACACAACAGCTGATCTGCGGCAGCATCGCCAGCAGCAAGCAGCCACAGATGCTCTCAGAGCAGGGTTTTTCACCAGCAAAGAGCCGAGCCTGTTTCTTTTCACCAAACAAAGAATCACCAATGTTCAGATCAACCCAACTAGCTGCTAAAAGTGATGACAGCATGCTCAAAGAGCGTAAAGTAAAAAGGTAAGTTAGCAAAGGGAAAGCCCCATGCCAAGCCTAACCTTAACACCATTCTGCCTAGTATTAAACAAGGGATGTCACTATGAGTGTAGCTCAAACACGAACCAGAGGCAGTGAAGCAAAACATATTGGACTGCCAATTTACGCATGTCAATAGAAAACTGCACAGAGGAACCCTTGTGTCAGCTACAAAGTCAGAAAGCAAACATTGCTTGCAACACCTAATCCTATGTCAGCCGAGCAAGCCGAGAGTGTCTCCAGCAGTAAGAGGGGTCGTCAACAATTGGGAGGTCGGTTAACGTGGTGGAGTGCTCTTGCAAAGCTTGCGGCTAAGCTTCTTTCAGTGTCACATACTGCTGCCAAAGCCGACTTCGTAGCTCTAGACTGCCTTTGAGTGGTGCCAACTGTCCAGGTACGACATCCCAAGGGTCCAAAACGCGTCTTGCGTGAAGAATGGAGCTGTTGCTGCAACTACAGAAAAAAGCATGTCTTCGCAGATCTTTGTAAGGACTTCCGTCAGACTCCGTCTTCTGCCGCTTCAAAACGCCAGGTAGGTCCTTGACATGCTGCAGAGTCGTCCCTTGTCGTCGCCGACGGCAAACAGCGCGAAACAGGTCGGATAAGGCGAGCACAACCACTCAGTGCGTGGTTTTGGGTACTGTTTCCGCGACGAACGCTGCGTTCCAGCAGCTGCATGTGTATCATCCTTCTGATTCAGGATGTGTTGTTAGCTTCAGCTTCGTGGCTTGTAGTGGACAACATATTTCTTTGAGGTGGTTATCGTTGCATTCATGTAATAAATATCTCTCCCTCCCAAAACAAAAAAAAAAAAAAAAAAAAAAAAAGATACGGCACAAGTAATGAGTCAGACAAGTGCACTTTCAGGTCGAGTTTTGTCTCAGTGCCGGACTGAATCGTGTGGATTGATGCCAAGGTGTGGTTGTGGCACCACAAATGTTGAAATGCCTCCAAAGTCATACTGGGGTCCCTGCCCCTCAGCCAGCTTGAGCACACCCCAGAAATTTGCCGTACATCATCATTGCACTTCACCCAATCATGGCAAATCATGGACCCTAAACCCTTTTATGCTTGTGTCATCATTTGACTTCTGCTTCTTGGGTTGGGGTGTGGTGGCTTAGGTTTCGTATCATTTTTCAACAACGCAGCTTGCTATGCGGGGATGCTTAGCTGCTTTGTGGTGCAATTGATGCTTGACTTCAGCTTGATTGACGGCTAGTTAACTTGCTGGGGTTTGCTTGACGTGTATTCACCTGAGGGGGGCCCATCAACCCCCCCTCAGTAGCTGGGGGGTATTGTCAGCCCTAAGGGTGCCAGCTACACCGGCCGTGGAGACGGTTGGCCCTCACCGGCGTGTGGGAGCCTTGCAGGCTTGTCATGCGATGTGACCAATTCTGCGGGTGGTGTGCTGATGTCTTGTTCCTTCCAATTGCTTTCTGGACGTCAGTTGGGTCCGGCAATGTGCTGCTCGCAGCGAAGCTCACTTAGCGTTACCATGTCTGCCCAGAACTCCTAGACATTGGCCATCATACTCTTGGGATTGTGTTCAACATTTCCTGTGCTTGGCACGGCAATTTAGCCGGCCAAGTTGCCTGTCCAGTTGCGATGTTGCATTTACTGGTGCAAGGGCACCTTGTGCTCTTGTACCTTCTTCCGTGACACATCGTTACCATCATGACACGACCAGCTGTTGTTGGCTGGTCGTCATGGACTCAGAACGCTTTGCCAGCCCCATTACGGGGAATTGTTGCAGTGAACTGAACGCCTATTGCACCCGGACTAGGCCGTTGTTCCTGCGTATCTCAGGTTCGTCTGGTGTCCTGAAGGCTCTTTTGCTTGAAAGGAATAGGCAACTATCCTGTAACCAAAAAAAAAAAAAAAAAAAAAAACAAGTGATGGTCTTCAATGCTAGCCTGCTCGCTAAGTGAGAGTGAGATGGTAAAGGAGAGGCCTCAGTAGGAGCAAGACCATGTGGGGAGGAGGCAGTGATTCGAGCTGCCGTCCAAATTCTAGACAGTACTGCCAATCTGAGCCGGTGCCAAGTCTGAAGAAGCGCATCTGAAGCACATTGCCCAGCTGGAGTGGAAGCTGCTAGGATGGTGGCAACTGAGGCATCAGGGGTGTGGCCAGTCATACCTTGCCACAGGCGACAAAGCCAGCTACAACATTGGCGGCTACTGGGCAATCCAGGAACACGTGGCTGATGGTCTGGGGCTGGGCGGGGGTGCAGCAGCAGGCAAAAGGGCGACATGCCTGCTGCGGCATGGCTCTGCCAATGTAGGCATTGAAGGCCCCACACACCACGCAGCCCTGCAGAATGCGCCACCACAAGGTTCTGTGTTGCCTGTTAAAGTAGGCAGCACTGGCTAGCTCCAAGAGCTTGCGCCACTCAGAGAGCTGAGGGCATCATTTGACTTCTGCTTTTTTTCTTTTTTTTTTTTGGAGGGAGAGATATTCATTACATGAATGCAACGATAACAACCTCAAAGAAACATGTTGTCCACTACAAGCCACGAAACTGAAGCTAACAACACATCCTGAATCAGAAGGATGATACACATCCATAAAGCATCGTTCATGTCAGAGCTGTTTCAGTGAAGGCCACGTAAACAGCAACAACACCGTTCCAGCCTGCCAACTTGCACAAAGCACATCCCAGCAGCATCAGAATCGTCAGGTGTGAACGGCACTATGGCCAACCTGATGATTTGGTGCACCTACCTTGCGGCGGAGCTCACGCGAACACAAGAAGCCTAGACCATATTATGCAGGATCACAGGCCCTCTACTAGCAAAGGCCTGCAGCGGGGCTTTTTGAAGTAATTAATCTTTGCTTCACACCCTTTTCAATGACTAGCCAATAGTTGTTTGTCCGCTTATGGCCTTGCTTTTGGTAATGTCGTTGATTCACAAGACTGGCTTTGACCTGTTTGACATTGTTGCTAAACATGTTCAGCCTAAACGTTGCTTTCTTGAACGTAGATTTTGGTTCGACTTTGTGGCGTTCATGCTGTGAGGTCTTGCCATTCTGAGTGCTTTTGTATTGACAAGGACTATTCTCTTTAGCTCGTTGGTGTGGCACCAGGCTGGGATGTGCTTTGTGCAAATTGGCAGGCTGGAACAGTGTTGTTGCTGTTGACGTGGCATTTACTGAAACAGCTCTGACATGAACGAGACTTTATGGATGTGTATCATCCTTCTTATTCAGGATGTTGGTTGTCTTTCTTTGGGTGGAAGAGCTATTCATTGCAAGCATGCAATGAAAGAAACCACGAGTGTTCGACCGTGAAGGCCACGCACAATAGAAGCTGCAGGCTACCCGCACAACTTGAATGTAGGCAAACACTAAAGTTTGCACGGAGTCAGCTTGTCAAGCAAAACAAGCAGCAAACAAGGCAGTTGTTCACCAGCCAAGAGCCGAGCCTGTTCCTTTTCACCAAACAAAGAATTCTCTAGTTCATTAATTCAGGATGTGTTGTTAGCTTCAGCTTCATGGGTTGCAGTGGACATCACAATTTTTTGAGGTTGTTATCATTGCAGTTATATAATGAATGTCTCTCCCTCCCAAAACAAAAAGGCAAGTCAGAGAGATGAGGGTGGAATCCATGGTAACATCGTTGTTGGAAGCTGCCAAATTTGCCGCGCTAGCTGCAGCTACTGAGTCTGCTGCTGCTGCTGTGACCACTTGCGCATGGCTTGAAGTGCCATCCAGGCTGGCTGTGACTCTGACAGGTCTGAGCACTGGCTGTGCTTGTTTGCAAATTGTGTGGAACCCAGTTTCAACATTGAAGATAGAGCCACCATCATTCAGAACTACCACAAGCTGGGCCATGTTGGAGTGACCAAGGCCATTCACGTGATTCAGCAGAGACACCAGTGGTATGGACTGACAGACACGGTCAAGAAGCAGCTCAAAGCTTGCTTAAAGTGTAAGCTCACGAGACACACCTTCAATAACCCGCAGTATCTATTGACATTACGATCCGTTTCAGATCTTCATGAACCATTTGGGCCTTGAAATGGCTTAAGATGGCGGTGTGGCACCATAGCCGTGGTCAAGTCCTTGCCTGACTGATGTTCCCCTCCCTGCCATGACAGCCAAGCACAGGAAAGTCAGCATTGCCAAATAGGGCCCTCAAGATGCAAGAGTACGGTTTCAAGGTTCAACACTAAAACTCATTGCACGCATACTGTAACAAACTAGATACGTTACAATAACGGTCTATGTACATCAATCCGGATACCCCTTTTCTGTTACACATACAAGTCCAGACGGCAGAACCCTGTGCTGCCATGGACTGTTGAAAACAGGCAGCACTGGCTAGTTAAAAAAACTCGTGCCATTCACAGAGCTTAGAGCGGCTGCCAGGCGCCTCCAGCACATTCACGGTGTCAAATCTCAGATTTGAGTCTGTCTGATGGAAGCTCAGGGGGTTGCTGTGCTGGGTGCTGCTACTAACTTTGTTGCTATTGCTGCCGCTGAGATAAGCATGGTCCATGTCCCCATCATGATGGGAGATGCCATCTAGGCTAGTTGACAGTTGGGACAAGCTTGGAAAAAAGAAGAAAAGAACAGAACAGAAAGGAGACGAAAAGACAAGAAAAGAAAGAAAAGGACAGAAAAGAAAATGAACAAAAAACAAAAGAAAAGTAGACTAAACAAAGAAAAGTGATGTGTCTGTTGTTAGGCGTCATAGTGGGAGCCTATCTTTTCAGAAGCAGCCAGAGCAGCTATCCTCATATGACCAAGAGTGTTTACTTTGTCCTCAAGGTTGCACCTGGTGGACAAAGTAACCAGGGCTATAGAACTTTACTTCACAATTGCAACAATCACAAGCATGCTATCTTGCACCTTAACTGACAGGTGCAACTGCTGCATGCAGCAACATCCAGGTATACAACACTTTTTTGCAGTTTGTGCATGTCTGATTAGAGCTATCTTTGCATCGAACAAGCCTGCTTTGTTGCTAGCCTTCAGCAGCTCAGCCACCCAAAACCTGTGCATCAACAATTTGGCTTGCAAAGACTGCAAGCGCCCATAGTCGTTGGTTTTGCTCAATTCTGTATGCTCACATGCTGCAATGCTTCCACACGAGACAAATCTAGCAGATGGCATGACACAGCAAATTTATCAAAACAGCTGTAAATGACAGCACATATTATTGCTGTGCAATTTTGGCAATTCAGTAGCACTGATGTCTGCTGTATGTCAGTGTTGCTGTCACATGTGGATGCTTGCAACCTGCCTGTGCGTAAACGGTTTACTGCCAAATGCCACGGCAAGAACATGACCGTCAACCCGGACAATGTGAGCTACCAGAGTGATTGCTGCGCTGGTCTTGCTGCTGCAAGACTCCAATGTGCAGCTATGCTAGTGTAGAAGGCCTGCAAGGAGCTGCAACTACAATGCCCAGTATAGAGTAAGTAGCCTGTCTTGTTGGCACAAGTCTGATGGTCAATTCGAGCAGATTGCCTATGTTCCTGTCCTGCTGGGAATGTAGTGCATAGCCCACTGGTCACCAAAATCAACCAGCAGTAAGCCTGTTTTGATGTACTTGCTGTGTCATGCCAAGTGCTACGTTTGCCTCATGGTCCAGTGTGGAAGCATTGCAGCATGTAGCCACACAATTTCACACTCAAATGAGCATACAGGACTGAGCAAAAGCAACGACTATGGGGCCTTGCAATATTTGCAAGACAAATTGTTGATGCACAGATTTGGGTGGCTGAGCTGCTGAAGGCTGGCAGCAAAGATAGCTCTAACAAGATCTGCAAACAGTTTGCAGGCAAGGCTTTACACACCTGCATTGGGGAGTTTGCTATGTTCGCAAGCCGTGACAGACAGCCAAACCTGAGTCATGGCATTTCAAGAACGGGAAGCTGCTGTAGGGCACTGCTTCGATCAGCGATGCCGATGCACAGAACTTTTCTTGCGGCTCTGAAACCAATACCTCGGCACCAAGCAACAAGCAACACCAAGTGAAAGCCGGTGGGCCTATACTTTTGTTCTCTCGGAGACCTATCAAGCGATCTTGTGCACCTTGTTGAATGACGGAATGGCGGAATGGCGGTGCCATAGACTAAATGATTCTGTGATCTGGATTCACTGATCACTACGTATACACTGCCACGCGCGTAAACGACAGCTGCAGAAGCAGCACACAGTTCAGCACGAGATTGCGTGAGTACGCGTCCACCTGCGTGAGGTTTCTTGCCTTCACCTTCAAACCCATCGACAGTCCTTCGCATGCCAGGACAGCCCACAGAGTCGCAAGACGACTCTACTTTCGTGGCACTGGTAAGATATGATGAAGGCCTCATGTGTTAGGCTTGGAACAACCCGGAAGCGTCAAAATTCACATGCTGATCCTGTTGTACGCCCTTTCCCAGGCACCAAGCGAGTGTCTGCAAGATGGCTTTCTCAAGTCGTGCTTGACCAAATGGTGTGCTTTTTCTCTTGTTTTGCTTGTTTGACCTTCAAGACAGCATATTGAGGTTGCAAGTCAGTTGACGATGGCATGTGCGCAGACGTGTGTTTGTTACTTGCATGCCTTGGAGGTGTATTCAAGTTTGCACTGCATTGAGCTTCAAATATTCGTGCAGGGGCATGTTTGACAACACCATACTTGGATGCTTTTCCTATGTGAAGCCCTTTCACAAATTGCAAGGCATGGAGATTTTGCAAGACATGTTCAGTAGCCATGCAGTCCAGCACTTGCTTCAGGTGTGTGCACAGTACAGACAGGTTGACCTCTGCTGTTTGTGTTTGGCCCAGAAGCATCAGCTTGGGCTTTGACAAGCATTCTGCGCGTCTCAGAACAATGTTGCCGGGAAGGGTCACAATGCATCCTATGGACGGGTGACACAAGGGCCGCACCTCATTTCTTTTGAGCTAGTTCCAGCAACCATCACAAACATGAGCTTGTTCGACAGACTCACAGAGCAGAACATTGCCCGCAAGGATGGAATGATCACTAAATGCATGGAAGATTATATTGATGGCTTTCAGGTGTGCCACACTTCAGGCTATATGCATCAAACGTTGCTGACCTTGCCCACTCAAGTTCTATTGCAGCATAGTGCAGTGTTTTGTGCACATTATGTGACAATGTGCGAGTGTTATGTGACAATGTGCAACAGAATGTTCCCATTGCAAGCACTGTTCAGCAATAATCTAGCTTGCAATACTCTTGTGCAGGTCTCAGACAAACTTAGAGACCTGCTGTTGAATCCTGAATCTAGTAGTGCAGACATCTACACTCTTGATGAGAGGAAAGAGCTGTTGTTTTGCGTGTTTGAACACCTTTGTTTGGGCGGCGCTGTGAATCAGTTTGAGGTAAATTTGTGCCTGCATGATCTTCGTCATTGTGTGGGTTGTTCAATTCTTGCACAAGAAGTTCAGAGAGCAAATCACGTAGCACACTGACTGAACTTTAACCCGGCATGCTGCTCCTAATGATTGTAGCAAAGCTGAGGGTCTCATATCTACAGGATGACATAACTGCATATCTGAAAGCGTCCAAGATGATCTACAAAAGCTTTGTTAGGTAACGACACTCAACTCGAGGTCAAGTAAGTTCCTTGTCCAGCCTGGTTGATGGTGACAGTGGATTGACACATATTGGATCATTGCCAAAACAATTTGGATCATGAGATGGTCACTCGAGGCTGCTGAGACTGCCTTTGTGCTGTGCCTGGCTTGTGCAGTGTTCATAAGAGTTCAAGCACCAACCAGGTTGAGGTAGCATCTGCAGTGTACCGAGTCACAGCCATTTCTCCAGGTATGCCTATATTAGGATGCTCTTCAGCTTGACCTTGCATGATTTGTCAAGCATACCCCTTCATTCATACGAGCCTCAACTTACCAAGCTGTCGTTGTGGTGTGGTATGATTTGGCTGTTGTCTAGCCATGTGGGGCAGGTCAGCAATGCTATCTGCTACTACAGTGCAAAGCTGCAATACAAAATGCATCCTCTTCCACCAGCTAACACCAGCATGACAATGCAATACTGGATTGTATTGCAGGACAGCTGTTCCCTCACCAAGGCCGTAACAATTTCTGCTATGTCAGCATTGACACACGTAAGAAGCAGTGTAGGCTTTTGTATCATGCAATTGAGCCTTTCTGGTGAGTCCTTAGCACTCACTGTAATGATAGGTGTCTACACCTGCCTACTAATTGAAAGAATAGACCAAAGCTAAGGCAGCATGGCCATTGCATGATCATGAGCAACACATGCACAACAATGTGAGAGTGGAAATAGCTATTATAGCGCGCATGCAACAATGATAGATTGCATTGTGTGACTTGCTGTTATCAATTGGGCAGATAATCACAATCAACTGCAGCCGTTCATGTCAGCTCATGATCACGCATATGCCATGGAAGGTCAACTACGTATACAAATTTGAGAAACTGGATACATTGGATACTTCTATCGATATGCTTGCATGTCTGCAGTGCACCCAAAATTACATCACTTTGCACACCAATGTGCTCAAAAGTTCCTCGTCATGATTCCAACAATGTCTCATTCTTGATGCATCATCAACGTATAGTGTTGCAATTGTACCTCATCAAGGATGACACATGAGGCAAGCTTGCTTAAGGTGCTCCTAACGCGCTCACGCCTGCCTGTCATTGGTTCGAGCTTGGTTGTATATGCATCTGCAATAGGTTCACTAGCTTTTCAGACCACCCTGTCCCTTGAGCAATGAAGACTCCTTTGCATACCGGTAATTACACAGTGCAAGAGTATAGCATTTGCTACAAGCGCTAGCGTTGGCCTTGCAATTGCAGTTGGCGTTTTGGTCACCATATCGTTTGCTGTTTGTTATTTGTACAATGGCTTCTAGTCTTGATGTACTGCACGCATGAGCAATGGTTGTTGTGAGCCTGAATATCGACTTGAAAGCAGAGTATACGTACGTACAATGTTTGTAAACTTGAGTGTCAAGATGCCAAAAGTGATTTAGTCTCAAGTATACCATTGCAATGCGACTATACAAACATCGACAATATAACGAGAATATAATTATCCACCAACGCTAGCATATCAGCTTGTGCTACCACCCCTGTTGCACCCCTATTACACCCATACTCACTGTGGCCCTACCATACTAACATGCGCTAACGCCCCTTTGCACCTTGGTTGCAGCAAGTCTAGTATACTCAAGGCCTCATAGCTAGCCGCTAGTATCCCTAGTAAACTAGGGAGGTTTATTTGTAGTGAAATGGCATTGGCTCAAGCACTGGTCATGAAAAAGATTACACCAGCAATCTGTAGAATTTGGTTCTGTCAATTGTTGTTATAAGAAATGTGTTGCATGCATGACCTGTTAATCATTGAGCTTGTCAAGCCTGTTCTTCATAGCTTGTTGCAATCAGGGGCTGCCATGCCATGGTCATGATGGAGATTGTTCGTTCGTTTAATATGATTGCGCCATGCAAACTTCCGAAAGGGGTTCCGAGACTATCAACCTGCGATATTGCTTGGGTGGGAGCGAAGGTGTTTCATATTCTTTGCTCTGCTGCAATCGGAGGCCAGTCCGGACTCATGTCGGGGCATGCTCCATATATTATGCCCGATGGCACTACTCTCAGTCAGCTACTGAGTAACAATGAAGCTCACGAACCTGCAAAAAGGAACAAAAAACATCGCACAGCCAAAGCTGATCGATGGGAGCGGTCGTTCAAGCTAGTCAGGAATCGGCCCCCCTCCGAATCTGAGCAAAGCGAGCTTGACTTTCTATACAAAGTTGGCAGAGAGCGACGCAGGAGGTTCCTTAATGACAAGATGCTGCGGGATATGGCAGGCCCCATGACAGCTTCAGAGATGGAAGGATTGTTCAAGCCAGTGCCATTTGGTGACAGCAGTCATGTCAGCCCTCTGCAAGAAGTCCTACAGCCAGAGAATGCCTCACTTTGGGACATGTTCAGAAATATAGACTATGATAAGCAAACACGTTTCATGCAGGTCAGGCCATTTGTATATCAAATACCAGTGCATGTGCCGCTCAGCCACCCATAACTATTTGCTGCAATGTCAACCAGCCCTTTTCACTTGAGTTGGGTAGTTGTAAAATTGGGTTCTGCACATGCACTGATGGTAGACCGCTGCTGCAGAAATGGGAGGATCGAATCAAACATGCACAAGACAGTGCAGCACATCAGGATGAGCTCGCTTCAGGTGTGGAGCGTGAGGTGCCTCCGGAAGAGGCGGCCTTCATGGCCTTGAAAAAGTGGGCCAGCACTGGCCGCAAGTGCAGGCAAGCTTTGAAGAGGGCAAACCCAACAGCAGTAGAAGACATGGAGCTGCACTATCTGCAATTTATGCGACAGGTTGGAACAATGGCTTGATAGCGCATGCCTTCAAAGTGCTGTGGTTGGTATGTTTTTCGGACTCTGTGCTAACCGCACACTGCTGCCCTTCTTGCCAGTGTCTGCTGTCGATACAACTGTAGAGGTAGCGGGTCGACAAGCCATGCTGATGCAGGGTCAGCTTGAGGGCGAGCTGGTCTTGGAGCTGGACGATAGCTTTCACAGATTACAGGCGCACGGATTAGCAGAGTTTCACGGCCTCCTGTCCCACAGTGAAGGCAGCAAAGGGGATCCTGACAAGCGCATCACAGTGGTTCAGTGGCCGCCAGGTGCTCAACCGATGCCAACAGAATCTGCTAATGCTGGTGGGTCAATACACGAGATCACATGTGCTGACATTTTGATGGCAATAGAAGATCGTCCAGCAGGAGGCATAAATCCGGCCGTCCTAAAACGCTACCTGGCTGGTCACTCGACAGAGTCAGATGTGGCATCAGAAGATTATGTCATGCTGTAGCTATATGCCCTGAACATGGTACATAATACTATGCATGAAGCATTTCTGTGGGTCAGGCTCTGTCCTCATAAGGGATCTGCTGGGTATAGCTGCCTTTGTGCTGGAAAATGGCATCACTCAATGCCCAACAGCTTGCAGAAGTGTTCAGTCTAAAGGTTTCCATTATGCTTTGTACCATCTTAGGAAACGAATGAATGCTGTCCCATGTGATGAGCTTGTGGACGACATCAGCACATTGTGAAACAATGAGGTCAAGGATGATCATCATTTGGGACCATGTAAAGTATACGTCAGAGCTAAGCGACAACTTGAGCAATGGAATTTTAGATGTGAAGCTCTTTTGAGGCAAAGTTGCACACTTCGGTACATTTCAGAGTGGCTTGCAGCATGATACAACTGTGCTTTCCCTTGCGAGAGACAAACCTGGTAAGGTACTAAGACACTAATGGCATTGCACTCATGACAGGCAAAGTGCCCATTTGCTGCAACTGACCTGACAATTTCAGCAGATGACTGTAAACTTTTGCATAGCTTAACTTCAAGCACATGAGCAGACTGCTGCAGTTGTAGCACAAGCGCAGTCAACAGCCACAACAAGACAGCTGGTTAGCAGCTGCTAGGTTGCTGAAGTGACACATGCATAACAGAGGTATGAGGGGAGGAATGCGAGCCATCATCCCCCAATCTTTGTTGCTTGACGGCTTCTGCCTCTTCCACGTCCACGACCTCTTGCCACAACTTTTGCTTGCCCAACTCTTGGCGTTGTAGCCTTACTCACTTCACAGTCTGCTTCTACACCAGCGCCTTCCTCACTTTGTGGCTCGGATTGGCAACTTGCTGTTGCATGGCCTGCAATGCCAGTGGAGCATGTCCTTTGCAGCTGCACTGGGCATGAAGTGGTTTCAATAAAAACGTTCCTGGAAATGCCTTCTTTTCTTTGGGCCAATGGGCCTGACATAATACAGCAGTGTGCAGGAGTCTATGTCAAAACGCACCTGACGGTGACGCAACGTGGTCATTGCCCAACTGTGCTACAGCCCCACTGTCTAGTGTGCCTCCTGCTCTGGCATCTTGAGTTGGTGATCTCTGGCCAGACATTGCCTGTGTCTGGTCTGATCTAGGTTTCTTGTACCCACCACCTGGTGACGCTTGTAACGACTGTGATGGAGACAGGGCATCCAGAGATGACACTGAAGCTGTGAATTGCTGAGTGTGAGAAGTGGTCTTGGCTTGAGCTTGCTTGAGAGCAAGCTGAACAGTGCTCAACCTAGATTCCAGCTGGCAGACCTGCTCCTGCAGCTCCCTCACCTGTTGGCAGCTGACAAATGATGGCATGCGCGTTGAGCAGTCTATTACCTGCCTTTACTTAATTGAGCGCTCTACAACTTCACTGCTGTGGACACACTGGTATGCTCAAACAGCTTGTTGTCTCAACTTGGGCATGTTCAAAGGCTGTGCCACAGACGCAATTGACCACTGTGCATAAAGAACATGAGCAAACCTTCCATGCTACATGTCATTCAGCAATGGGTTGCAAGCATGCCCAGGTGAGCTAGACAGCCCTTTTGCTAGATGCGCAGCAATCTGTAGGCTTGCCTTTGATTGTGCTTCATGGGCTTCAGTCTCTTTCCTGGTCAGCACCTTGTCCTGTTGCTGATGCTGCTTCAACAAATGCCATGCCAGATCTGCATGTTCGCAGTTGTTGCAGTAGTTGTCTGGTACGCCTGTACATCTGCAACGACTGCCATACCGACTTTCATGCACAACAAGCAGTCTTGTGCACAGCTTCTGCGCTTACACTTGACTACAGACCAAAGACATGAGCATAATGCAGCATACCAAAGTTGCGAGCCTGGATGTCAGGGGCAGCACGCTCCAAATTGTCCTCTGGCGGCAGCCTGATCTGATGCATAAGGCAGCCACATGGCATTAGCACTGTCACACTGTAAACATGCAGTAGAATGCATTGCCCACCTGATGTTGATGGTGAAGCCTCCTGCTTTTATCTGTGCTGTGAGGTGGGCAAGACCTGTAATGTAATGCTACATAAGCTACATGTCATTTGTGCAAACACTGGTCATGTTGATGACACTAAAGCAGGCCATTCATACCTTTGTCATGCACAATTAAAAACTCGTTTGATTTTGCTGCTGTCACAATCCAATCAAGCATCTGACCTTCGTCGGGTGAGATGTCACTCTGCAACACAGGGGCAGTCAATGTTATCCTATGGAATGTGACTGTTTGGAAGAGCACCTAGACGAAGTTCACACCAGCTATGCAGCCATGCAAATGCGTGTCCAGGCACGTTTGGCAGGTTCGTGCATCAAGATAGAGACTGCGGCAGTCTGAAGTGATAAAATTGTGGCCTACCATCATCTCCTTCAGATCCTGAAGCTTACAGTGTCCTGCCCAGCCATGCTCTTGCATGTCTGTAACATATATATTCCTGCATTCAGTCTGCCAGTCAGCTTCTTGGTCTGCAGAAGCCTCAAGTAGGCGTTTAGACGCCTACAAGTCGTGGTGCGGCGCAGAGCCTGACAGCTCATACAGTTTCTTGCTTTCCCCGTCAGACACAGGAGTCTCGCCGAAAATTATATAGTGTGCATCGCTGAAAAACGCTACCTCCGGTGCTGGCATAGCTACAGTCGAAGCAGAGGGTTCACGAGCAACCGCCCGTCTACCAAGACAATACAAGTTAAATTCTGTACAGTGAGGGGAGGTCACCGAAGTGAGGATACTACCACGTGGTACGGCCTTTTCCACGCTGAGGTTCTGAGCTCGGCCATCCCCTTGAGAGTGTCAGAACGCAGCATCGACTCTGCAGGCGTTGCAATGAGCGTCCGTAATGCGCCTGCAGAACTTCGTGCGAACAGTCTTGCAAGCTGGCTGATCTGTAACGGATTTCAAGACCGAAATGCCGCTGACAGGGCCAGCCGAAGCTTGGACGTTCCATGTCTGAAACCCCTGTGGAGTGTTTTGCAACGCAAGATGCGCAGCACAGTTGCGGGAGCAAACGTGCCGGCCTATAAAGCTGCAACCGCCACTGATCCTCGTGATCCAAAGGTGGCGCAGGAAGAGAAGCTCAAGCAGCTTACTGAGCAAGTGCAGGGTATTATTCGGCAGCTGAATATGTCGCAGGTTTGCATTGTTTGATGCTGATTGTTGTGCAGCTAGTGCCCTGCAAATATTGCTCCTCTGTATGTTGATCCTGCTACAGGCTTCCTTGCACCAAGGTTCCAAGACAACCTTGCTTGCTGAAAGCACAAAACAGCAGCAAAAATTGCAGGCACACACACAATACGTTCAGGTGGCAGCAGTAGTTAAATATTGTAAAACTGTGTCTGACCTGCCGTGTGAGCACTGCTTATGAGATTCCAAGGGTAAGTGTAGGTGTTGGCCCTGGAAGCGTTTGCAAAAAGGGCTGAGAAGCTCTTGCAACTGCTGGCAGAGTTGGGCAGAAGGCTGCAGCTCAGACTAGCTGATGCTGTGCATCATTCACGCTCTGCACCTACTAGCAGGGCCAGTCCAGGTGTGAAGCAAAGTTTCCCTTTTCAAATCACACCTGCACAACCATGCTACCACTGTAGTAGGGTGAGAACCTCGGCAGACAGCTTGGCAAAAGTTGTGATTTGCAGGGTCAATGCAGCATGTGATGGCAGCAACTGCAACAATCACCAATGAATTGAAAGGCTCTTTATCTGGACAGCGTGATGAGAGCGCTGTCTTGCCAAGCATCTTGAAGACACCCGATAGTGCAGAACTTGTCTCTGACATTGGTCAGCAGCCTGCATGTGACATCATTGAAGCCATAGCAGGTGTAGTCAAGGCTGTGACTGCATGCAAGCATGTTTGCAAAACTGTCAGCTGGGACCCTGTTACCTAGCAAAACTGTATCAGAGCACATGCATGTCCAAGAAGTTTTCACAAACCTGATTGCTGTTGCAGGCAGTACAGTGAATGCAACACAACAAGTCTGTGCAATGGTGGCTGCCTTTGCACCTGAAGCTGAAGCCAAGCAACTGCAGTCAGACATCGCAGCAGGTAGTCCTCACAGCCAGCAGTCTTCAGTGTGCAATATGATGCAAAGTGTACCGGCACAGAGTTTGGTGTAATGCTAGTGTTTGTGGTAGCAGGCATTCAGACCATAGAAGAGGTTTTGAGGACAAAGCAGGAGTCACACATCGAGCATTTCTTGCAGACAGAAGCAGCCTCCAGGGCTGGACTTGTTGCTGAAGAGATCACAAGCACACTAAGAAGTGATGTGCAAGGGTAAGCACAGCTAGCCCTGGCTGTACACTTCCAAAGTGCTGCATTGACATAACAAGGTGTGCACACAGGCAAACAGGCCTCCAAGAAGAGCTGATTAAGACCAGGTGTGAGGTTGCGGGATCCAAGGCAGTCATTTCTGTAGTGCAGGCCCAGATGGTGACATCTCTGCACTGGTGCTATGTTAATGCGTATGCAGCGTTTGACTTGGTATTGTATGCATGCACGGCAAAACATGTGCATTGCCTTTCCCATGTTCCCTTGCAGTGTGGCCAATCCTGATAGGCCTGTCACCTGCAAAGTTAAGACCTGAATTTATCCAACCTGCTGACACTACATTTACTTTGGACCCAGTGCCACATTGCAGGCGTCTCTTCAGCTAGAATGTCAACAAGGCACAAATGTCAAGGCAGAGCTGTTGCACAAGTGGGACGTGATCACGTCCTTTCAAGATCAGAATGCTGCCATGGATGGCTTGATCAAGCTACTTTTCAAAGAAAACATGGTGAACAAGCAGCGATGGGAAGCAGCAGCAGCAGACACAAAGCAGTTCTTGAGTGATCAGTTAATTCCTGCTATGGGGCAAGTCTCCAAAGAGACACGTGCTATGCATGATTGGATGGTGAGGGAGCAAGCTGCTTTTGCTCAGGTGGAGCTGCATCAGCTGCCCCCATGCTGCACCCAAGGTGGCGTCATCTGTGAGTCCTTGTGCCTTGACTGCCCCTGCTCACATGTGGCAGAGTAGCAACTACCACAGAGTACCAAGCATTACAGGACAACCAGAACATGTCATACCCGAGACTCCGTGTGAAGTAATACTACTACATTAGTGACCAACCACTAATGTGTTGGTGATTAGCAGCTTAAGCTTTACTTGACAACAAACAACACATGTGACCACAAGGCATGTTTGTAAGTTTGTGCAACTGCTGTCATTGGCATGTTGAACCTACATGGACATCCCTATATGCTTGCAATGCTATGTTGAAAACACGCACTCACTGTGCAATCCACATACCCGGCCCAAAGGCTAGCTTGGATCTGCAAATGGCTGCTTCCGTATGTCACTCTGGATTTGCAGGCAGAACCAGTGCTCCTATGCGGCAGCAAACTCTGCTGTGTTGGCAGAAGGCTTTGCAGGACGCTTCACTTCATGCTACCGCACCTGCACAAGCCAGTGAGGCAGATGCTTTGCTGAGCATCTTGCAGAAGGCAAGCAGGTAACCATCAGTATTGTGATACCTCCCTGTTTGCTGGTCCTGATCTTGTTACTGTTTGCAGACTGCAATCTGCTACCTTGGTGCAAATGCCAGATGCATTGCTGGAAAAGGCTGTTGAGTGTGTGGAGAAGCAGCAGCTGTTCACTGCAACTCTTGAGCAACGGCGCAGCATGTTGTTGCAAGCTGAAGTGGCTGCCACTGGTGCAGCACATCAAGTACGTGAGACGCTTAAAGCTGCTGCTGACCATCAGCTAAGAGTAACTTCAGGTCAGCCATGCCAATCAGTACTCAATTGCTTGTACACCTTTGTAACACAGCTTGATTTTGTGAGCGGCTGAGATAACAATTATGACCTCTACTGCAGCAGGAGTCGCTATTGTCTGTTTGTACAGCTCAGCCCTTCCTTTTCTGTGTGCAGAAGGTGTTTCTGCTCTGAAAGCTGCTGCTGACACCTGCAAGGCCGCCACAGCTTTCGCCAGGCATGAAGTTGCCAATGCAGTCACAGAGTGGTGGACTCAGCCTGCTGTGAATGCTGTACCTTGGGTGAAACGTAAGTCCAAATCTTGCATGCAGCTTACCACCTCAGTTCTAATCAGCATCATTGCAGACTGCATAATGCAAGGCACTATGAAGCACTGCAAAATGCTAATTGCATTTTGCATCAAAGTCGTGCTTCAGTTGAAATGTGGCATAAATGAGTGGCTACATGCAAGTGATATCCCAGAGTTACTCAACCAATAGATACATGATGCAGATGAGGGCAAGAGTGCTGGAGAATGGCTGAGCAGTATGCGTGCCACACACGCTGCTGCGAAGTGACCTCTCGAACTTGGCAAAGTGGAACAGGATGTCAGATAGTCTATCTGATATTGTGTGTCAAAAGCTTGTAAAATGAATACATATGCACAGATATTGAGCACTATGAACCTGTATTATGCCAAATTCCCATGTACTCACATGCAAGCAGAATCACTATTTCTTAAATGGGTATGTTTGCAATGTGCATCATGAATAGATGATACATATAGAAAAGTGTATTTAGCTGAGCTGCTATGTCAGAGATGCGCTTGCAACTCCAAAAACAATTCAGCTGCCATGCCATGCAACAGTATGGAACTGATTATGTTGAAGAATGTATTTGGCACACAGAAACAAGTGTCATCGCTGAGTCCTGCGCAGCTGTCTTGGTGGAGGTCTGTTCTCCTGTTGTGTTTCTGCACTGGAGGAAGTTCCTAGCACACCCATGTCAACTGGCTCCTCCATCTGTAGCAGCAAGTGAGCAATGACTGCACTTGATGTGATACCAAACAAGCTGAACATGGGCAACACAGCTTTCAGCAGGACAACAAAACAGCACACACCGAGCACCATGAATTTGCACAAACAAGGCATGAACTGACCTGAGCAAGCTTGTAAAAGTGACTGAGTGCGCCTTGAAAGAAATGCCGTATTGTATTGCATTCCATAGCAGACACGTTGTTCAGCTTGACTGTAATTGGTCCCTCAAGAGCTTTCAACCCCATGTCAATTTTATGGAACCGCTCTACTCTGATATCCTTTATCAGATTCGCTGTCTGCAATCAGAACCTCCTTGTAATTTGCAAGGTAGGTATCAAGTGTAGGCGCACACTTGTCACGTATCATCTCAGGTGCATGGATCAGGATGTACACATGCGGCAACACTGACCCCAGATCAGACTTTACGCACAAGGTGCACAGAGCCCTTGCAAGCTGTCAGAATGAGATATTTAGTGCGCAAGCATACACAGCTTATTGTTGTGCAGAGTATGACAGGCTTCTGCATAATGATGGACTTCACCATGCCTACAATCTTCCAGCAGCAGCAGCAGCAGTGTGTATGACATGTGCCATCAGGTGAAAGTGCTCTGCAAGGCCATCAACTCACCTGATACAGGACATCATCAGCTTCTTCAAATGCATCTTTGGCATGCCGTAGAAGAAGGTGAGCCACCTCTATATAGTGAAATGGCAATGGCTGAAAGATGGCCTCATGCGCTTGCTCTTCTGCCAGCACATCTGTTCACACAAAAACACACTGTTGTTGGCCATGCAAGTGCTATGAGCTGTGCAAAAGAAAAGTCCCTGAGGTGTAGACGGCTGAGCAATGGATGACAGGTTTAGAGTGATGCAGACTTCATTGGTTGCATATGCACTTGTGCTGTAGGTGTCATGACAGGCGGCCCGCACACTTGAAAAGATGCTGTATTGTGTGTGATAATGCTCATGCTTATGTAGTGATAACTGCACACATACATTCCTGCATTGCACTGTAACAGTAGGCACTGGTCACCTTCTAAGTGTTCCACCTTCATCCAGGCTGGTATCTGTATCCGACAGCATCGTTTCTTTTGTAACGCAAAAGCCAGCCAGAGAGGAACCTCTACAGGAAAGTTAGGTCTGAAGGGGCCCCACTCACCCTGCACTGCACAATCAAGTGAGTGTAGCTATTGATCAAGTCTGCTTTGCACATGAAGGACTTGCAGAATGGTTACCCCTATGCATATCAGGCTGCTGTCTGATGTGTTGAAGCTGACATTAGGAATGACTGTTATCACCTCTTCTTCAGCAAAAAACTCCATCTGCAGTGGGCCAGTTTGGCATGAACTTCAGCACTGGCCAAGAAACTATACGACCTTGACCATGCAGCATAATACCCATTTCAATATCATGCTATATATTGTGTGACTGACCTCTTCAGGGCTGAATTCCAAGTCTGCTTCAGAAAAAAGTGACATTCAAATAGGTGAAGCAAGCCTTGCCAAGTGGACAACAGGTTCGGTAGCTTGCTTGCTGGGCAACACGGCTGTGTGCTCTTATGTGCTCCCACTGACAGCTGTGGACCAAGTGTCCCGCTTGCGGCGCAGCAAGGTAGTCTACAGAGATGCCAGAGAGTTGTCTGCTGCCTGAGGTCTTGACGTTAGGCCTTGTTACCGCTATTTTACACAATGAAGAGCCGCACCCTTTGCAACGAGTTTGTATGTCAGCACGGCTGTTGCGGCATAGACATGCAGATGCATGCAGCCAAAAAGTCAAACTTCATACATTTGGAACTTTGGAGATGAGGGCTCGGGTGCTCCATGACATTGCAGGACAAGATGCGCATGATTCCGACATTATTCACATCCAATTACTATGCTACTTCGTCGCGACATGGAGGCTGCGCCAAGTCCGTGCGCACATGCAAACTGCAAATACGAGTTGCATGTCCTATCTGGCTCTACAGGGTGTCACCAGCCATCTTGATGCCAGCTGATGTCTCTGCAGGCTTCAGCCACAGTTTGTGTTGTTCCACCCATAGGTCTGTCTCATGCAGGGGACGCCCCCCCTTGCGCTCAGACTGTAAAGGCTGGTTTCAAGAGCAGTGTGCAGGTAGTGTCCCGACGACAGGTGGTCAGTCAAAGTCTGCTACTGCTCAACAGATGTCGCTTGCTGCAAGATCAATCCGTCCCCTGTCTCTGGTATAGCCTGGCATGCTGAGAACCAGTCAAGCACTCAATCAGATTATGGCGCTTGCCTGCATTCTATGCCCTGTCTGACACAAGCTTGCCTATCCCCTGCGCAGCAATCTCTGATGAAATTGAGTGCACAATTACCCCATAGCTTGAGGAAATGCAACTGTGATTCAAAAGTCACCTGTCTTATGGCACAGCTACTGGACATCTGATTTGACCAGCATGCAGGGCAAAAGCACAGTTGTCATGCAGGTTCTGACATAATGTAAGTGCTCAGTGGAGGCCAGTTGACTGTCTTTGAAGCCAGCACCTTCACAACATATGTCGGAAACCTGCTTTCTGTACCTACTGGCTGCCCTCAGCCATTGTGACCTGTTTTGGACAAGTAGTTCAACAAGAAGCATGAGGAGTAAGTTGTTGATGGTGCGCACCAGCTTCCCCTTAGTGCCTTCCACCATGCACAGGCTGCGGTCGCACAGCTCGGCTAGCACAGCAGACCTGGCACCGTAGCCTTCTTTGTATATCCTTCGTTTGACCTGCTGATATTCCCTTCCAATAGCATCATATTCCTTGCTAGGGCAACCTGGTGTGTGCAGGCCACTATAAAACCATTCCTTGCCAGAAGCTCGTTGACACTCTGGTGCTGTGTGTCAATGGCATGCCCAAATTCAGGTCCAACACCAAACTGCATTTGTTGTTTGCACAGCTGTCTCTGCTCTGCATATGTCCATCTTGGCAGACAGACCCTGGCATAGCTGGGCACATACTGGCACCCAGGTAACATGCTTTTCAGCACTGCAGCTGCAGATTCTCAAATCAAGTTGTATACTGCATACCATCATGCAATGTGGTATACTACGTAACTGGCCTATGACATTCTATGTACAGCAAACGCAAGGGAACACGGCGATCAGCCTTGAGCCTAATGAATGCTTGAGCCTGATTGATGCTAGAGCCTGATTAACGTTAACGCTTAAGCCTGATTGACTGTAATTGGTGGTGCTGACACGCTTGCAGCTGCCAAGTACACGCAGTGCACCCAGTTTCAGCCAGTATACATGATACAGAGGCGTATCAGCAACTGGCACTTTACGTCGTATAAATGGCCAGCACATGTGAGTTCCGTACTTGAGCCGGCTCTGCAAATCACCATCAGGAACATGACTTTGCTGTGGACGGCTGAGCCGGTAAAGGCAGCTTGTTATTTCCTGGCATGGACATCTGTCGTGTTCAGACAGACTTGGACAAATTGTTGTGAGACACGAATAATTGCACCAAGTGATGTCCACCACATGTAGCTGCAGTCGTGAACAGTCGTGTGTTATAACCAACAAAGTCATCGAATACTGCAGCAACACACCTATGGTACACAAACATCTACTCTAATTGCCTAGCTAGCAAAATTGTATAGTACACCCAGTATCTGCAGCTAACGAACCTCGCGCCAATCCACATCTATGACCCTGCCTTTTTGACTGAACTTATCATCTTCTTGATCATCCTCATATGCACTTTCATGTGGATCTATTCTGAGCAGGCGACCACCTGGAAGCTGCACTTGAATGTCCATTTGGCCTTCTCCCATGGACTGTACCTGTGCATGGGCTACCCTACCATTGGCACCAACAACAGGCATGATCAGCTCAACCTGCAAAGCACAGGCAATGACGTTGTAGACATGGATTCTTGCCTCATCTGACTACCCTGGTGCAATCACCCACAACGCAAGATGAACATTGTGCACTGTTTCAGACAGTTCCTTCAAGCAGGTAGTGCACCTCTTATTGTCAAAATCCTGCAATAGGTCATTGTGGTAGATGCCTGGCATCATAATAATCCCTTACCGTCTGACTCATTTGCCCATTCAGGCTTTGCATGCTGCTGGATTCTGAGATTGGCTCTGCTACCTGCATGCTTCCACCTAGGTACTCCTGTAGCTGCCTGCTGCGTTCAATTGCCTGTGCTGCTTTTTGCTGCACCTGCTCTGACTGTTGCTGCGTAGCCCGGATCTGTTCAGCTGCAGTTTGAGCTACATTCTCTAGAGCTCTGCCAAGCGTGTTCTCCATCATCCTACCCATGATACCACCGCCAAACATGCCTGTACAGCAAAGCCTGTGGGAGTTGGTGTTGGCGTAAGCTCAAATACAATCATTGCAACTGAAGCCAGCATATTGATAAAACACGCTTGTGATATGAGTCAACTTGCATGCTGCCGCATTGGCAGTGCTCACCTTCAGTCATGGACCTAGCAGGAGACCTCTGCTGTCTGGAAGAGTTTTGCTGCCTGCCTGGAAAGAACTTGTTTGCCAAATTGGCCAAGCCGTTGAAAACGGTACCAGGCAGCTGCCTACATAGAACAGAGCAATCTGTGCATGTGAAGGGTCAACGATGATGGGTCTCGGTGGATTTCAGCAGATCAAGCACTGAACCCGGGCTCACTTGACTTTTGAAGCCAGCTCCGTTCCAATCTCGCTCAGAGAGATGTCATTTTCCCGCTTGTCTCGTCCGTCACCGCCGAAAGAGGCCATACATCGATGTTGGGGCGTACCATGAGCGGACAGACGTGACTTTTGGAGTGCATGTTTGCAGAGCAGATGTTGCTGCCGACTCAGCTGGAAAGCAGTGTGTTGCAAGCAAGCAGACTTTGTCAGATGCACGAGACGCTGCATGGTAGTGCACTTGGTATTGGAAGGCCACTAAACGTTTGCATGCAGAGACTCGATATCGATGTTATGTTTCGTTCGTTGCAGTGAATGACTAATGTGTGCCGGTTCGTGAATTGTCGCTTCATGTGCAGCAACTTTCCGCGCACAGGCAGGGCGAGGGAGTCTGTAGACTGTCCGTTTGCGCTCGATTTTCTTTTCAGACAGCCTATCGAAAGATCGGTTTCTGTCAGTCATTGTGAATTGACTTTTTGGTGTCGTTTGTGGTTTCAGTGTCGGTCGCTCCAGGCCACCTGCCACCCTGCTGCCCTTGCTTTCAGCTTGTTCGGCAATAGGGGCTTCTACTTTGTATTGCGCTCCCTGTCAACTTGCGCATCTCGCATGACGCTTGCTGTCGACGTCGCGCATGTCTGTTAGGCTAAAGCGGCTTGTATTGACACTACAGCAGACCGTACGCTCCGAAGTGTGCAACGCCAGCGCTGAAACAAGCATGTTGGCGAACGGCTGTTTTGCGCCTTGCAGCCATCTTGTGGCCGAGAAGCTGGGCAGAAAACCCTTTTCGTCGAGCCCACTGCAGAGCTTCCGAGGACCGTGCAAAGGCAGCCTTCTTATCTCACCGTACTTGACAAGCAGAACACGCCTAGCTGTGCTTGGAAGCAGCCGTCAGCAGCTACATACAGCAACTTCGGGGCAGGGCAATCCTGCCCGTAGTCCCAGGGCAGCACAGCAACAGAGGAAGCAGCAGCAAAACACGAATGTACAGGACGATGCATTACTCCAATCAGCGTCCCGCATGCGAGTGCCTCAAGCATCCAGCACTCCTCAGCCTCTTGCATCAACATCTGCAGGCAGTCAAGTGCACTCAGTGACAGGCACCATACAGCGCATGCACCTACCGCTCAGAGGAGACAGGATACACTGTTGCCAGGATGCAGGTGGATAGCTCCACCATGAAACTTCAAGGCCGCCAATCTAACAAAAATATTGTCACAGTCACAGGAAGTTTCCCTGACATGTCTGTTGGGCAGCAGTGGCAGTGTGAAGGCAACTGGGTGAAGCACACCGCCTATGGTCACCAGCTTGATACCCAAGTTGCCAAGGAGGTTCGGCCAACAGACTCAGACAGCCTCATCTCTTATCTGTGTGGGGGCACAACAAAGGGTGTTGGGCCAGTGACGGCACGCAATATGGTTGACTTGTATGGGGACAATATTCTGAATGTGCTGGACAGCTCAGATGCTGTGGGGCAGCTGATCAAAGTGCCAGGCATTGGCAAGGCCACAGCGACCAAGATCAAGAGCCACTGGGAGCTACGCAGAGGTGATGGTCATCACATTTACCAGAAAAAGAACTTGCACGTACCTCAACATACATACCAGCTCACATCTGCAATTTATGTGTTATGCATGCATCAAAAGCTCAAAAGCTCGAGTTGTCTGAAACGCTGGCTCGGATTGCAAACTAACAGCACGCAATTTAGCAACTGTGCAACAGCATACACAAGCCATTTTGCATATCTCTGAGTATGCCTTCATGTTTGCCTCATTTATATCCTGCTATGAGGAATGGAAAGAGCAAGGCAGCAGCGTAGCACAAGACTGCCTTGAGGACACATGTACAAGAGTTGCTGAGATTGTGAGTTGTGGCTGGCAGGTGATAGGGGGTGCCCGTGAGTTCCTACAAAAACACGGCTTGACTGGCAATGCTGCACAAAAGTTGGTGCAACACTACGGCAATGACACTGAGGAGGCAGTGCGGCAGGACCCCTACGCCTGCCTCACCCCTACCTCATCATCCTCAACCTTCCGGTGGGCACCCTCTCACCCTCTGTCACCACTCAGACCCAATAGTCACACCTATTGAGCAGCTTATACAAAGCTCAAATTCTGCTGCACATCGACGACTTGTGACAGTAGCAAGTATAGCTGTTGCCTTCCCTACTCTGACGCAGCCTCTGCTCTTTCCTATATAAGCTTACACTCAATCATGATGTTTCAATGAGGTTAGAGAGGGTAGGAGTCTACTGCAGCATGTGGCAGCTGGCAAGCTGATATGCTTACCTGGCAGGGACGCTTTGCAGGGCTGCTGAGAAGCTAGCTGTCGCTCTGGGCACCTCTGCAGACCTGCCAAGCCGGCTAGGCTCTGCCATGATGCACGCCCTGGCTGAAGCAGCTGCCAGCAATGGCCACACTTACATGTCTTGGGAGGCCCTGCAAAAACAAAGCCTGAAGTTACTTCGTGATTCAGGTATATCTTCACCCACTCAGTTGGCAAAGCTTGTGCTGTCATCATTACCATTGTTGTCGCCTGAGTTGTCATCTGCTTCCGCTTGGCAGCTTTGCCATTTCTTGTAACACTGCTTACCTTACCGAACCCAACATGTGTGGACCGTCTTCTGTGGCCAGGACATGTCTGCACTCTGAGTCAGGTGAATCAATCTGTGTGCTGCATTGTACAGACAGTGCACAACAGAGTCAGGATATGGTATGACTCATGAACAGCAAACCTTGTAACCCATTCAGTGGGCAAGTGACCGTGGGCTGCTTCTGCATACACAGGCACTCATCATGGCACCTGAATGCACATACTTTTCTTCCCTGTCACTCCTTGACAGGCAAGTGTCACACTATGTAAATACTTATCTGTCTGCATAATACTTAGTGGCACAGTACATCACACTGGATGGGGTGTTTATGTACGGGATGATGCAGGGGCGGCCATGGGGTGGGTGTGCTGCCCAAGAGATTGCTGAAGACATGTTCAACCAGGCCAGCCTTATTATGGAGAATGAGGACAAGCCCCCGGAGGTGCCTGCCCCCCCAGGCCTGACTGGGACAGCCCTCTGCGCTGCTACAGCCCCACCATGTTCAATGCTGAGGTAGCTGCCTTCCCCGGCTGTTGCACCCTGCACAAGTTACATTACAATGGTCGTCAGTCACTGTTAGCATGGTGATCATCTGTGCTCAGCTAAGCTTTCTTGGATATGTTTGGAACTCCTCGGACCAGTGTACCTTACCCCCATTGTGGAGGCACCTTACACCACGATGAGATACCTTACATCGTAAGATCATGAAACCTTATGATCATTAGGTATCATAATGATGTGATGATTATCATACAATCATTACAATC
>JAYKYS010000392.1:0-41392 GCA_036924285.1 Asterella californica
AGCTGAGTGATGAGCTGCACCATGAGCACCTACTGGCATCAGTTTCCCTATACTGCATACAGCATGTTGCAAGCTTTGCCTTGTAAGTTGCTGGCACCAGGGTCTTGCCAGCACGAGCGCTGGACAAAGGGTAGGGCAGCTGAGGAACAGTCGTCAGCTGTAAAAATGACAAGGCTCACAGACAGCAAAGGCCTGTATGCGTATGTATGTATCCTTGTGCGTGCAGGATGTTGAAGTACAGGTCAAACAAATGCCTTGAACTGCATGTGTGTATCCTGACCATCTACATCCTGGGCGTACAACAACCCACACATGCATACAAGCATCTGATGGTGAGGTAGACGTCTACAGGGAGCACGGCGATAATCAACTGCAGCGACGGCTGAGGGTCAGAGATTCCCTAATGATGACAAGTCACTTCCAGCTGAATGAAAAGGGGCTATAAGCTTTATGAGTCATACGCGGTCATAAACCCCACCCCTTGCGGTTTACTGAGCATGTGATTCTAGTCAAGACCCAAGGATCAGACCAGCCGACCGTACATTTTGAAGATGCCCAAAACGGAACTGTGTTTGGTAGATAGGTGATCTGCGACCTCAAACACAGGTTGCCAAGGACCTATATACCAAGCAGACTTCATTCCAGGCACCTTGAAAGAAAGTGGTTGCCGGCACTACCAGCAGGCTCTGATCAAGTTCACAAGATTTGCAGGCCATGCAAGCAAGAGTCGGCATCACAACCAATGGTACGCCACCCAGGTGAGCCAATGTATTTGACTAGACGCAGAAGGGCTTGCTGACACGAATTTGTCAGACCGCAGTAGGCATGAGGTCAAGACATCTCGAGCACATTGGCGCTGTCCCAATCTGCCTTTGACAGATGCTTGTCAGCAAATCCTTTGCTGCCACTGCACAAGCTATCAGCCAGCGCATGGGACCACAGCAATGCTTCTGTATGTTGCTCCTGCATATTGACCTCATGCATGCAATGCTCTCTAGAATGCACATCTGCAATTGCGTCATCTCCTTACAGTCAAGAGAAGCAGGTGCTTCCAGGAAACGATTTTGCAGCTGCGGGGTTCCAGCATTGCAGCTAAAGACATGTCCTCAACAAGGACCTAACAGAAGGTTATCTTGAACATAATAAGATGCTGCAACTGCAAATGTCGAGTCCTGCGAGCCTTTGGAAACATGCCATTACAAGCCTTATTCGCGCCCATGCCCAGACATGTGCCGTACTTTGCAAACAACACAGTGGCCAACACAGTCCTACTGTCTTAGACATATGTGTCACAGAGTGCAAGGTCTCTTTAAATGCTCAATAACATGTAGCATTCCAGACATAGCTGAATTGCATGTCAGCTGACAGTATGTTGAAAATAATCACATATTTATAAAAGCCTCGCTTCCTTTTGGCAGGGTCAAAGGGGTTGCCGATGACAAATGGGCAGCATAATATTAGTAGAGTCCCAGCTTTAGGTCCAATCAGTGATGTTGATGAGGTGCAGTCCCTGATGAAACCCACAAGATCACCACATTGCAGCTCTGTAAAGGGTTTATATGTTTTGATGGGACAGCAAATCATTGAAGCAGTGCAATAACAGAAACCAGAAAAGAAAACATGACGCCATTTGAGCGTTGTGTAAAGAGGAGCCACAGGTGTTGAGATGTAGAGGCCATCCACAACACAAGTTGCAAGCAACCCTCACAACTTGCATGCAGGCAAACATCAAGGCCTGTGTAGAGTCAGCTGGTCAAACAAAACATGTAGCCTTGGAATACATACTGTGCTGCTTGTCTTGCTTGACACAACTGTGCACCAACCTACAGCTGAGCTTGATTATGATTCTTGCAGATGCATGCACTTTGCAGCCTTGTCTTCAGCCAAAAGGTTGATATCACATCTGGTGTGTCTGGTTGAAGTAGCAATGTTCAATACCGCATGACAGCTTGACAGCAGTATCTTTAATGCCTGTGCAAGAACAGACAAAGATGAGCAAGACTTGACGTAAAGCCCATCTGCGTTCAAGGTTGCACAAGCATCCAGATGCTGTAGTGAGCTGTCAAGTGTAGACCCTACATGCAGCCTAAAGTTGAGGGTAGGATCTAGGCCGAGTGCAGGTCATTGCAGCATATCCGATTTCATCAACATCAGAAGTCCTTGCTGGGCCAGGGCTTCTCGGATCCAAAAAAGTCAGAATGCTGCAATGGGCTGCACTTGCAGTCTATGCTGTACACCAAACCTCAACCGGCCTCAAGCGCAGCAGCCGTTTGCACCTACTGTCTGGAGTGTACCCTATGACCGCTTGTTAACAACACGACCTCACAGAATGCTTGCAAGACAGAGTGCCATCAGCTGCGCATGTCAATTTTGAGTGTTCAACAACCCAAGAGTATAAGGAAGGCATTGCAGAGAGAACTAGCAAAGGACCACTTCTTTCCATCTTGACCATTTAAATGTCATGTACCACGTGACTTTTGGGCTGCGCCATAATCGACACGCTGTGCTAGTGACTGCAGCCAGACTCGGTTGATCAGCATGGGGTTGTGTGCCTCAGCACTTGAAGACGCACACAACCCCATGCGGATCAACCCAGTCTGGCTTCAGTCACCAAAACTGCGTGTGGTGATTACGGCGCTTCCAAAGAGTCTCTGCAGGTGACACAGTGGCAAGCCAAAGAGTATCAAGGTCTATCTGGTGGAGCATGTAAGAGCTGCTTCAGTTGTAGCAGACAGCTGCAATCTGGCATTCAAGCTTGGAAGGGAAACAAGTGCTGTGAAGAAAGGCATCCAGCAGATGTTGGTGTATGTGTACAACCAACTTGGGTTATGTTTGCAAGCCTGCTCAAGGGCCTGGTATGTGACCGTCTTGGAGCCTTCCAAAAGCAAAAGGTCAAAGCAGCACGGGTCAACAACAGGGCCTGTGATCCTTGACCTCCAGCTCTTGGACGAGTCCGTGCCGCAAAACTTTTGCATGCTTGCAAGCAATATTTTGAGTGTAGACCCTGCTGATGGAGCAGCTAGCAGCCAGCCAGCGGAAAATGCAACAAAGTGATGTCACAGACAGGCCCAAACTCAAAAGGGATTAGGCTACGAAATGTCTCAGCCAAGGGGCTTTCACTCGTGACCTGATCAGGCATGTCTGGTCTGATTCGCTACTCAAACTCACCTGTCTGCCTTTGCGACTTAAACTAGTTCTGCTGAGCCGCACAGACCTTGTTCTTGGTGATGATCTGTCCATATCCATCCCCTCCTGGCCCTCACCCTCACTGCCAGGGTTGCTGTACTTGTCCAACTTCACCCCAAGGTACCGACCTTCACAGTCCTTACCATCCATTTCCTACAGACAACAGCCAACATAATGGATATGCTAGTGCTTATTGATTGACACTGAGTAGGACTGTGATCAAGTCATCACATATGCTAAGGGGGGTGCTGACAACAACTGTGGCGCCTTCATTACAGGAGTATGCGCCTTTTGCGTCGAGGTGGGAAGGCACATATCCACATGATGCAGATGCCAACGACAGCTGGGCGGTCAGTCTGGAAGAGCAAGTCGCCATCTGCCAAGAGATGCCTTTGCGCAATGACCACCAAAGTTGGTTGAACGGACTCACTCCTCGAAGCCAAAGGGCTGCAGGTAGCTATTGGCAAAACCGATGTTCATCCCGGTCGGCTATACAGCTGTAAATGTTAGCAAGGCCGAAAGTCAGTTTCAACAACTTTTCTGGCCCCCTCAAGGCATGGTATACGATTGGACAACAAGTGTACACAATGCACATTTGGAAGTGAATTATGACCTGTCTGGCCGCTGCACGCAACTATCTTGTCAGCTGAACACCAGTCTGGGGTTGTCTCACTGCTCAGACAAGGGCTGAGCTGATTACACTAGTTTGAGCAGCTGCCAGAGAGATCACAGACCAGTTTCAAGGGTGTAAGTGAATTATCTGCAACCCTTGATCATATCTGTGTTGGGGCAGCACAGGGTCTCCCTGTGTCCATCTGTGGAAACGCTTTTGCAGTTGAGTAATTGATTGAGGTCCAAGCTGAAGCCCTTGGACAGCTGCCAGTCTTGGCGCTGGATGAGATGCGAAGCCTTGGACTCTCACTTGACATAATCAAAAGAAATTTCATAGAGCAGACCTAGCCGCTTGATATTAAGCTGCACAAATCACCTTGATGGCCTTCTCAGCATCTGCTTGAGTCTCAAAGTTGACCGTGCCCCACCCTCTAGATCGCCCATCCTGCCCCATCACAATGTCTGCTTGTAGCACTCTTCCGATAGGCTTGAACAGGTCCTTCAGGTCTTGCCATGCATATGCAAATGGCAGTCCTTGCACAATCACCTGAAGCCGACACAAAGTCTCAATGTGAAGGGTTCATCTTTAGGCTGTTTCAAGCTTTGCCTGACTGCTTGGACACCTATGTGGGTGCAGTACTGACAGTAGAGGTGCGGTTTCATGGTCAAAAGAATGGTTTTCATCTGACTCATTGGGATCAACCAGATCAACTTTTGATATGCAGGCAGTTTAAGATGCAATTGAGCCAAGTGAGCTGCTCCCTACACAGTACCCCAAATATTAAGAGGGAAACAGATAATACAACAGGAACAGCATGAGTTGGTCATGACAGGAGACTCCAGTCTCCAACACATGCTGATGATGTTGTACTCTGCAGTAGGCAGCAACCTGTCTTGACTGCCTCAAGGAAGGCACCAGTCAGCCTTGAGATGGTCAAGCATGGGTGTAGCTTTTGATAGAGTATATACATGCCTTGACAGAGCTAGATGATTTTCTCTCTCCATCCTAAGAGATCAACCCAAGACTGAGGCTTTCTGAAGAGCAGCCTAGCTTGGCCTAGCTGCTGTGCGCCTTCTATAAGTTGTACACGTCCTCTATCTGCTGATTGCTTTGACTTGAGAGCCATGGTGAAGAGTGCACTAGTACAGTTGACAAGAAAGCCGCAAGCAGCAACCCACCTTGATGCCTCTGCTAGCAGCATTGGGCCGTCCTCTGAAGGTATCACTGGACCGACTGCGTTGCGTGTCAGTGTCTTCTCTATCTTCACGCACTCTGATCATGTTGCCATCTAATTCCTGCATGCAATGTCACAACTGACAGGTGAAGACACAGCAGAACAGTGCTATGCAATGCAAACATGCCTCACTGCATGCTGCTGCAAGGGTACTAAAGCGAACAGTGACGAGCTATCAGACAATGGATGCATCTCGAGCTCAAGCTCTGGCATAGTATATGGCTGGCAACTCAACAGGCCCATCAATGAAGGAAGCTCACTAAGTCTGGTTGTGTCCAAATGACTACATGAGCGGCCAGGAATTTGCACACATAAGCTCCAAGGTCAGCAAATAGACAGTCCAAATGCTGGCAGAATCAGAGAACGGGCGCTTACTGTGTTTGTAAGACGGCTGATAGCTTGTAAAGCCTCATTTGGAGATTGGAACTCCACAATGCCAGCGCCTTTGGCTGTCCATCTGCATCCTGCAACCCCCAGGAAATAGATTTGAAGCAAATATGCGAGATGCAGCAAGCATCTTCAGTCTGTGTGGATAAACATGCCAATGGGCTAGAAACTCAACGCCCAGTACATGGAGCTGCAGAATTTGCCTTGAGACAGCTCAGCACAGTTGAGGGCTGCTGCAATGACACAACACGAGTACAACCCCCTGCCCCTCCCCCCCCCCCCCCCCCTCCCCACATGGGGGCCCTAAACATTGTGTGGTCAAGCTGTGCAGACGTCAGTACACTGTGCCAGTGTCATGCTCATGACACTCTGCTGGCGCTGCAGCTGGCACTCAAGCTTTGAAATTGCAACCTGTGCCATTTTGGCTGTTGACAGGTGCCTCTACACAGCTCAGGTATAACAGTCTACACTGCAATGAACTACCATGCTACAGCTTCAGCAAAGCGCCAGCATAAGCACACCACTGCTCACCATAAAGATATCGGCGTGCACAACATTGCCGCAGATCCTGAAGTAGTCCTTCAGCCTCTGCCAAGTCGTCTCAGGACTGAGGTTGTTGACAAACAGCCGTCTGCCAACAACAGCAACACCAGACCGGGATGCAGGGCTCCGTCGAGGGGCACCTCCACGATCTGCCCTGAAGGAGGTGGAGCGGCTTCCAGAGGAGCCTGTCAACTCAAAGTCTTCTCTGTCCTCACGCAGGAAAAATTTCACGCCCACCCAGCTGCAATCAAGCATAGGGGCTTGGAGAAGGCATGCATGTGCATTGGCTGTACGCTTCTTCTGTACAAGCAGCTGCACACTTCCTCTTTACATGCAAGCCCTTAGAGGTTCTCGACAATAATTTGTCAACATGCGAGCTGCATGACATGCACAGCAGGGAAGTCGAGCTTTGCAGGTCTAAAAGGTACTGTGATAGACAGCCACCAAACAAATGACAAAAAGGAATCAAGCATTTTGGCCTGCTTGACTCTGGTTTGCATTTGTTTGGCGGCTGTCTACCACGGTTCCTTTCAAGGCGACAAAGCTTGACTGCCTGCCGTCTGACCATCGTTGAGACATGTACTTGCATTGCAACGTAGGAGCTTTGTAAGTGAGATGACACCAATTGCACCTTCCTAGCAATGCTTTGCACACTATGGAGCCCTGTATCAGGCACAGACTCAAGCCTGTTCTGTCAGGTCACCCAGTGAACATGTTGGCAACCACTCCCAGTCAACAGCGTGAGAGGCTTACCTCGGAGCGATCAAGCTGTTGAATCGCTGTAGCTGCATCTTCTGGTCTTCTGAACTCCACAATGCCCCAGCCCTGCAACAGAGCAACAATCTGACATCATGATCAGGTACCAGTATGTTGGCATGCAATGGACACCATGACAGATTGGACTGGCGCTAATTGAAATACTCAAGACGCATGAACCACTACGGATTCAAGCATGGTGAGTCTCTGAAGAGGCAGTCCTGTGGGTCTGTGGGTGCTGCAGGTACAAAAGGGGCGAGACAAAAGCAGAGCATGATTTCTTGAGTGAGCATATGCATGAGATGGTTACCTTAGAGCGGGACCCCGGTCCTGCTTCCCTAGACACATCCGCGTGCACAACTGCACAGCATTCCAACAAAACCCATTGCTGCCCTACCAGCCCCATACCCAGTCTTCTACCGATACCCACTGCGACAACACCCATGTATACCTTCCCCCACAGGCTTGAAATGATCCTTTAAATCCTGCCAGGCTACAGAGTACGATAAGTTGCCCACATAGATTCTCCTGGCAACCTGAATCTCACCCCCGCCCTCTGCGGAGCGAATATACATTCACACTACTGCCAGTCGATAGCCCACACGCGAAGTTGTACAAGTTCGGGATGCACAGCTCACCTGGATTTGTAACTGCCCTTGTGCCGGGGATCGAGTTCTTGCTCTTCTGCTACCCATGCCAAACTCAGCTGCGTTTGATTTGTACTCGATTGCTACGTGCCGAGTAGAGCGAGGCTCTCTGTCAGCATACATCCGTGATAGCGCAGATCTTCCCACACGTCGACCTGACCGATACTGAGCAGACTTCAGGCAATGACGAACAACACCGCGTCCCGAATAAGTTTGCCCAAGGAGCATAGCGTTCTGCAGATGCGCTGCAAACACGGACCTATCGAGCCGAATTCACTAAAATGGGGCACCGCTGCTGAATTCAGTGAATGCCCTGTGGGGCAGCCTGCTGCAGGGCAAAGTCACTGAATTCGGATCGGCAAATGGGGGAAGTCACTGGCAAAATGGCGCGCCGGTTACAATAGGAAACTTTAAGTCTCTTTCAGACATACTCTGCATTTTGCTGCAACATCTCGGATTTAAGCCAAAATCGTTGGCAAATTCCCTTTTGTTCAAACACACATGTAGATACAACAATGACAACATATTCACATGAATTCAGTACAGCAGCAACATCCAATATTAAACAACAGACTTGGTGCAGTACATGCAGGTGTTCTGGTAAGCCTTAGTCAGCTGCACTGGCTTGCCTTCTATGACTGAGCATGCCTGACATGTCTTGCCAACACCTGCACCCCCGTGCTGCATCCCCTGATTGCTACCTTTGCCCAGTGACCTATCTCTGAGCCTCTTCTGGCCAGATGCAGCATTGGCTTGCGGTTTGAACATTGGGGCAAGCTGTGACTGAGGTGCAGCTGCAGCAGGGTGATTCACAGCAGGTGCCTGTGCAAGCTGTGGCTGAGGTGCAACTAGGACAGGCTGGTGGGAGAGCAAGTGCCTGTGCTATGTACGGTGGGCCAGCTGTGGCGATTGTGCAGCTGTTTGGAAATGCCGAGAAGGCAAGAGAGCAGATGCTTGCTGTTGACCAGCCATAGCATTTGGGGAGAAGATGGCAGGGGTGGTGGGGGGGGGACTAGGGGCCAATGCCTGTGTGAAACCAAGCATGAGTAAAGAGTCTTTTTCCTGGTTCAATGCAGCCTCGAAGGCCCTTCGTATGATGCAGAATGACGGACGAGGTCAGAAGTAAAATCGTTGTTGAGACAGTTCCGGTGAATAACAACAAGCCGGTCAACCAGTCTCCATGGCTTGATAGACACACCCCACGATGACCTCTCGACGACCAAAGGTACACCAAATGACAGACCGTCTATTGCTGCATCTCTACAATCAACTTCTTGAGTCTGCGTGACACACTGAAAGCAGGCAAATTTCATTACCAAAGAGGCTTCGAAACTTGATGGAAACCAGCATCGGTTTGCTCTTCCACCAGACCCTTCTAACACCAGGATCCAAGGGGCTTACGTCGGGATTTGGGCGCTGTCATCCCAGGCCAGGGGGGCGCAGCGCATTGCGGTGCATTTCCAAAGCGGCCTAGAATTTCGGACTCCTACTCAAATGTCAGCTGAGAATAGCTCAAGCATCACAGAATGCAGCGGAGAAGCATTGCCTGAAAGCTCAGACAGGGTAAGCAGGCTAAGTCAAGGTGTCTCTTCATCGCTTACACAGTCAGTGAGCCCAAGCTTGTGGGAGCGTACAATCATTTTACAGCGTAGAGTCAGTGCAATCATTTTACAGCATAGAGTCAGTAAAAACAGCAATTGCCTTGCAGGGGTTTCAAGATCCCCCAAATGTGCCGCATGCTCCTGCCAGTACCCATGCCAAGCCCCTGCACAGCACGAGGCAAGTCTGGCAGCTTGCTAAGTGGCTGGAAGTGGAGACACTTCGCTTCAACGAAACATTCTCTGAGAGGGCGCTCAGCAGCCCCGCTCTGGAGTTTCTGCTGCTGGCTGATCAATCAGCCCGCAAGCTTCACAGCAAAGCCTTTTATGAGCTGACAAAGCAGGTGCGGCAACTCACATGCTGTGCCTGTGTCGTGAACTCTGCAAGGCTTAGCCCATCAGGTCACCTCAGATATTGCTTTTATTGTTGGTGCTGCACAACCACCGCATTTGCAGCGTTTGATGTGGTGTCTCCGACCTGGGCTGCAACTGAGACTCGCTGAGAGCCTCTGCTCTGGCATTTCCACCTGGCGTATTCTGTTCAGAGCCATTCCTGTCAACATGGGAATGTCTTGCTTCTGAGCTGCATCTTGCTCACATCAGAGACATGGTCAGGCATGACATACAAGCAAATTTGACAGCAGACACCCGGTCATGGCAGCCAGCAGTTTGGGCAAATAACACTGTCAAAAATTACATCAGTCTGCAAAATGCAATGCTTGTGTCATGTGAAGCCATATAGCCATTGTTGCATTCAAACACGTTGGTGTGCATGATAGGAGACAAACTTTGCGCATAATGTGGCTTCTTGCGCTGTAAAACTGCTGCGGGCCAAATTTCCGACCCTGCAGCTGACAAATGGCTTGACTGGTATGGTCGGCTATGTTTGTGCTTCAGCTGGACCTCTAGATGTTGTTTCTGAACAGCTGTCATCTTTGACAATGCACAAGTGTAAGACAAGTTACGCACAAGCACAGCCTCACCATGAGTGAAAGGCGGCCAAGAGCTGCAAACTAGCCTGGATTCCAGAACGACGCACCATGCAGAATGCTCACAACTGTACATGTGTCGTTACCAAACTGTCGCCCAACAGGCTTTGTAACAACGTAGCAACAACCTGACAGCTCAGCCTACACTAGAATTGTTTGAAATCGTCAAACAACAATTGGAAACTTTGCGTCCCCATACCGCCCACCGGTGTCCCTTGGTGGTTTGCCAACACTTACTTGCCAGACACCTTTCTTTCTCTGGGGTGAAAAACTCTTTTCTGTTCAATTCAGACATTTGTCCCTGAATTGGACGGCGACGAGCTGTTTCTGGTTCTGGGACAGAAGAGTGCGTGTCTGGTCAAAGCTGGCAGGCATGTAACACTAATGAGTTGTCTGGGGATGCAGCAGATGTCAGCTACCTTCCTAAAAGGATGCTTTCTATTTCACCAGGGAGTCGAAGGAAGATTCATTGCTGATGTTCAGCTGCTTGCTGAAAGAGCAGCAGTGAGTCAACCTGTGACTCCTTGTGGGGTCCAAAGCATCCTTTGGGAAGGTAGCTGGACATGTCCCGTATCCCCAGACCACCCCCTGAGTATCCCCTAAATCTACTAGACAGACAACCCAAGGCTGGCATACCTTGCAAACACCACAATGTGAAGACTCCAAACACAGTTGCTTTGACGAGTCAACCTGTTGTTGCAAAGCCTGTTGTATACATGTAAGTTGGCAGTGTCACTTATGCACACACTTTCATGAAGCAGATAGCAATCTTCAAGAGCTTTTCACCATTGACATGTGCATGCCTTGCGGTTGCCTCGCTGGCAGACTGTGAGACTGCTGACATGCTTGGCTAGTAGTTGGTCCCCCCATCTTGGCACCCCCACCAGGCAGGCAAGCGCCCTCCCCCCCTCCCCCCTCCTTCCGCCTTCGCCGACATGGTTGAGGATGGCTGTGGAAATGGGGCGCTCATCTGCCTGGCCGCAATTGCAGGATGGGGGTGACCTGCCACTGGCTAGGCACCCATTACAAGTATGCCCCCTGTGCACAATGTGCCTCTTTCTGCAATCCCCACCTGCGCCCCAACCCAGAAACCCCACCCCACACCCCCACCCTTACACACCTCCACCTGCAAGCCCCTTGCGCAGTATTGCCTCCGCAGCTTTGCATCTGAACATGAGCCTGAGGCATCAAATCGTGTATCACATCTGGTTGGCATGTACTGTCAGAGCATGATTGTGCTCAAATGGACCTGAGGCCACATGTTCTAAAATGTATGGCCCTTCAGGCTGATGTTTGCATTGCACAATCTATGTACAATTGTGTTGGCTGACCATTCTTGGGCTAAATCTGATGGCACCCGCAAGCCACAGCAAGTGTGATAGCTGCATGTGTGTCAGCCTGTCTTGGCGCCTATGCGTTTTGAAGCATCAGCAGCTACAGCATCGTTGGCAGCAATGTCATTCAAAGACCCTTGAAGCACCAGCAGATACAAACATAATAAATCACACTGAACCTTGGATTGACAGACATGGCATGGCAATGCAGGTTGTTGAAGCACTTCAAAATACAAGGTAGGTTATGAGCAACACAGCTTGTTGCATGTATTGGGCATACACAGTTTTTGCATAGTACACTGGCCCCTCCTGAGCCCCCGCCCCCCATGCCCACACCCGACATGGCAGTGCAGGTGACTGAGGACTGCAGGGAGCGGGGGGAGCTGATGGCAGACGTGTGGATTGGTTACACACTGTTCTGGAGACTGTCATGGGGCGCATCCACCAGCTCTGCCTGCAGGATCGGGATAGGTAAGCAAAACCAGCAGTTCTGCATGGTGCATGAGCGCTGCTACTAATGCAAAATAAATTGGGGTCCTCTGTAGAACCCCAGAGCGCCCGCTGTGTGATGCTGTGAATGGTATCACCTGCCTAGGCAGCATTGGGTTTTGGAGTATATAAGCATTATTACCTGCATATGCATTCTATAGCCTGACATCCCAGTTACAGTAAAGATGCAACCAGTTTATAGAAGACAATGTCTCTCAACATAAAGGAAAGCGGAATGTGGTGATTGCAAGTTTTGACATCCTATGACTAACAGAAGGCTTGACAGCGGGGTTCTAAACGGGTTCTAAAAATGTGTACATGTGATGTACAGCACAGTGGTGGATTTATGGCCAAGTTTGCAACTGAATACTTTGTGCAGGGCAGTGATTGCTTAGGGGCATGACAGCAGGTTCTTGTGACATGTTTGAGTGGCATGCAGCAGCGCGGTGGTGGTGGTTGCTCGACAATCTATTGTGTGCAGGGCAATGGTCGTGGTCAAGGTGCAGGGCGTCGAGGACAAGCCCCTGATTTGTATGGCGTGTGCAGGGCAGTGATTGCTGAGAGCGAGAAGCGTAACATTGCAGGAGTGCTGGGAGAAGAAATCCAGACCCTGCACCTACAGAATCGGGGCCTGCAAGATGAAATTGGCATGTGAGCTTTTGCCAGACACCCATGCACAATCCACTGACTCTGCAATTGAGTGTTGAATACACTGGCACACCAGCTGCTTGGCTGTTACTTTGTACATGCCATGGCACATGGCCAATATGACTCAGTGTGTGTTTGTGTCTGCTCAGCTTACTTCATGCGCGACCATGACCCTTGACTTATGGTGTATTTAGCTGTTTCATTCTGAGTTGCACACTTGATCTATTGGCTGCTGCTGCTCAGCTTACTCATATATGACACTACCATAGCAAGCATGACTTTCTGTGCGTCCATTGTCTGTCCAGACCGATCTGTGAAAATCACGATCCATATCAAGCTTGACTTACTAGTGTCTCTGATGTAAATTGCACGCTTGGCCTCAGAATTGCTGGAACTGCTGCTCGATTTGGTCCACACGTGACAGGATCCGTTTAAGCTACTTTTGGAGTGATCTGCTGCTGCTAAGCTCAGACTCCCTTCTTGCCAGGAAAACTTGTTGTGCATCACGTCATCCTTGAACAGCAGCAGCAGCAGCAGCGAGAGTAAGAATCGGAGCAAACATGCAAATCAAATCAAATATCTATGCATGTTTAGCACAAAACTGATGTTGTTGCACCTTGCAAAATTGTATCTGTGGCAAATCTGCGTCCAGGCAAGTTCACCTGGACTGCTGTACATCAACTTAAGCCAATCATGTTGATTGTTTTGCACAGATTGAAGAAACAGCTACAGGACTTCATTGCCAAGGAAGCTGCTACAGCAGCTTGCTGCTGGTCGGCTGTTCAAAGAAGACTGTGACTTCAGCTGCTCCAGCAACTGCTCAGCTGCCTGGTGATTGACAAGCCAGAAGACTCTTCACGGTACTCTCCAGCCTGGCAGTGTTGCAGTAATGTGCGGTACCTAATCACAAATGTGTCGCACCCTGTTGCTCACCTAGGCAATGCTACTTTACAGCAAGCTCCTCTTGCACTGCTGTGACTACTGCCCAGTTGTGGTTACTGCTGTGATGCACAGATCAACAGATTACAGGAGTTTTAGATATTGACGGCATCAATGAGTAAAGTACGCATGAGCTTCTTGGTCAGTTGCTGCAGTGGAATCCTGCTGACATGAAATAATGCGTATTCGCACAGTTGGTGGTCTGCACTCAGTACTTGAAAGCTGACCCTTGTTTGCCTGCAGCTGTGCTGATTCATGTTTTGCAGGTTTGTCTGAATTGCACTACATGATGTGTCAGGTGGATACAGTGCACGTCCTACATGAAAGATGAGCACAACATGCGTTTGGCTCAGAGTTGATGGAAAAGCTTGAAACAGGCAAAGAATGATCTCTCTGCTTTTTCTGCAGGGCCCGTGAACCCTGCTGCCCCTTTGGGTGGAACAGCCCTGGGTCGCATGATGTCCAGACTGCCCAGCAGCTTCCCTGGGGCTGAACCCCTGCAGGATGGAGGGGGAGCGACCCCAACCCCTCCTGACTGCCACCTCTAGGCAGATACAATTCAGTCCTCAATGACGGCCTGTTTCAACTCCCTGCAGGTCAGAACCACTTCACCGGCTCCATTGGTATCCCACTGTCATGCGTCTGTTTGAGGAAGCAAGGGAGAGGTATTTGAGCAACGTGCTTGTGATATAATCTAGAATTTAACTATCTGCCCTTTACTGTATATGGCTCTCCACCCGACGCGGCCTCCCATATGATCCCCTCTCAGGGAGGATTGACTACATCTCAAGGGCAGCCTTGGGAACAGAGGTCTTGCTGCCAAGACTTCTTGCATTCATAGCCTTACGAGGGTTCGCAAAGCTGCTGAAGTCTGTTTGGGCATCAGTTTCGTGTCGCCCTTCCAGAAATGCTGGTATGCTGCAGCTTGCTGTGAGATAGATCACTGAAGCACAGCTACCAGCTTGTGCTCAGCGCAGCAGCTGTTTCCTCCATGATGTCATGCTCAAGCGTTGAGGTCAAATGCAGCATGCTATTGACCTTTTTTTGCAAAGAAGCTTCAGACACAGAGGCATTTTGTGAGTGTGCAGGTGCGACAGGGGTCCATCATCGATGATCTGGCGGAGGCAGAGCCTGCATACTTGGCCAAGCAGAACAAGGAGCTGCGCAGGCTGGCTTGTGGAGTGCCGAAAGGAACTGTATGAGGTGGTCAACAGTCACTTTGCCTTTCACAAATTGCCTTTCTGCCCTTCCCTTGGACCCTTCTGTTCGAATCTGCCCTGCTACCCCTGCCCTCAACTCTCCCCTCCCACCGACTTCGCTGCAGCTTGCCTTATGCATCAACTTTGCCGATGAAGTCTGTTCTTCCAACCTGCCCGTTGTTGCTACCCTTGCACTGTGCAACGCCTATGCTCTTGGTCAGCATAAGAAGAAGTATAAGGTTGGTATCCGTACTTTGAATACGTAAAACCAAGAAACGATAGGTGCTGTGAAGGTTGGTATCCTAAGTTTTACGTATTCACCTGCTCAGGAGATATACAGGACACTCGTTGCTGCAAATCCAGAGTAGACAGACAAGTTGCTCTCGCATGACAAATTACATCCCATGAAGCTTACGTTGGTCAATGACATGTTTTGCTGCTCATGCTTTGCTGGTATGTGTGTAGGGTGTTCACTGACTTGGCTAGGGTATTGTATTGCAGGCATATGAGAGTGTGGCGTGACCTAGAAAGGCAGGCAGATCAGGTTGTGCCGCTCCAGTCCAAACTTGAGCTGGCAACCAATGAGCGAGATGCAGCCGTTGCAAAGGCTGAGGGGTTGACCCCCCGGCCCGGGGTGCGGGCCTTTGAGGGGCTCAGCCCTGGGGGCTGCAAGCAACTGGCGCTGCCCTGGATGCTCACAGGTTCTACATCCTGTTCTGTCATGAGGGTGTTTTGCTTTTGTTTTTGGCGATTTTCTCATTCTGTGGTCTATAACAACACAGCTCGCAGATCCTGACAAGAAAATGCCCGTGTCAGTACAGACCACACGAAGAGGAATCCCAAAACAAAAGCAGGATCACCTCATGACAGACTTCAGCAAGCTGCTGTCTCCCATTCTGCCTTTGTGTTGTTGTTTAGCAGTCCTTGGATCGTCTGTGTTACTGCAGTCATGGGAGCATGTCAGCTGCAGAGCATGACGCGAACCTGCTGAGCAGATGATAGTAGCATCTATAAGCTGGGATTTCAGAAATAAATTCCACATTGTTTTGTAGATGAATCTTAATTAGCTTGAAATACAAAGGTCAATGGCATTGTCACTGACCACTTCTAATTTGGGATGTGCAGAACATGGCCCAGCCAGGATCTAGCCAACATGTTGGTGGGAGAAGAAGACAGCCGACACCAGGGCCTGCTGCAGTCTGCCCCCTACATCTTTGCCTGCCTGGCAAAGGCCCTGGCCGACAAGGCCCTTGAGAGGCAGGACGCTGCAACTTCCCTTGCCCAGGCTTCCCTGCAGCCCTTCCTGGTGCATCTGACTGGACAGCAGCTGGCCTTGCTGCAGCGACACATGCAGCTCGTGGCTGAGTCACATGCTCAGGTGATTCACGTGCAGCTCACGGCTGAGTCACACACTCAGGTGATGTAGATGCTCCTTGCTGCTGAGTCACATACTCAGGTGATGTAGACACTCCTCGTTGCTGAGTCACATGCTCAGGTGATGCACACAGTTACAGGTACTGTTTGTTGGGATAACCCTAAACCCTGAACCCTGAAAGGCAATGGACCTAATCTGGATGCATTGGAATGGGCCTTGACTTCAGTAGCAAACACACATGCCTTGCAGTTCACTGGCCCTTGCCCAGGGTACACTTCTGGGACCCCCCACCCCCCCCCCCCCCCCCCGGTCTGTCTCAATTTCGTGTTTGCTGTTGCTAATGCAGATGTCCGTGGTCCCTGGCCCCATCGTGCGATTGTGACAACAGTGTGTTGTTGCGTGTTAGAATGACTGTGCTGCATAACTTCTGCCACAGCCGCTGAGTCTGGCGGGTCAACACTGTGCAACATTCTCCAGACCATTGTTGGCTCAGTGTAGCCATGTTCCTGTGGCCATGAGCAACCAGTCATGACAGTGCTTGGGACTTCGTTTTGACCCTATGATGCACTTACATCACCTGCATGGGCCATATTCGAGCCCCCCCCCCCCCCCCTCCTGCCGCCGCCCCCCCCCTCCCTCCTGTGCCCTTTAATATAACCACTCCCTTGTGGCTGAGCCTCAATGCTTGTGATTGCAGGAAGGGAGGCAGCATGACTGGGGACCTCTGGTGGACTTCATGTGTGGCGGCACCAGTCGGGGGTATGCCTTCACTGCCGACTGGTATGGTGCCCTCAGACCCCACTTACAGGTAAATCCCCCTCACCCCTTCTTGGTTGTCATCCTTCAATCAGACAATTTGTTTCCTGTGACCTATCATGTCCGATCCTTTTCTGGTCTGTGGCACACATGCAAACTCACAGACAGGCTGACCTTTTTTGTTCCGTTTCTTCACTCTTACTCTGTCATGCAATTGTTTGCTTGCAGGCCGTATGGCATGCACACAGCGCAGCATTGTTGCAACTGAGCCGGCATTATGTCAAAGTGCGCGTGCAAACACAGTGATACCTGTTCATGCCAACTCTGCTCCATGCGGGACATGAACTGAATGCACAGGTTTGTGGCAAACAAGGACCAGTAATATTGTCATCGCACATCTGGTATTGTTGACATTTCTCTTGGTATCGTTATCAAGTCTGAACTCCCTAGAGTTGTCTTGCTTGTTGCTTAACCGCCTTCTGTTTCAAGCAGGGCAAGGCAATAGCTGATTTGGTGACTTTCATTGACACAGCACGCATCCCCACAGCTCAGCGTGTCTCAGCCCTAGAGGCTGAGGCTGAAACCCTAAGGACACAGCTGGCAGAGGTAGCCAGGGTGAAGCCAGCAAGGTCAGGTAGTGCAGCTGCCAAGCAAGAAGAAGAAGGACCTGGTCATAAAGCTGAAGCAGCTGAGAGGCAGAGAGAACAGGAGGAGTTGAAGTCGGTGCCTAACCCAATCAATGAGTATGTGGAGATGCTGGAAGAAGAGGTATGCCTTGTGTTCCCCTTCTGTCTTTACAGAAAACATTTGGCAGAAAAGTCCATGTATTCCACCAATTTGGTGTTGACAACCGACAATATTTTGCAGGAAGTCTGCATCCAGCAGTAAGATTGCAATTGTGATGCCCCGGCATAGCTAGTACATGAAGATTGTATGTCAGACAGCAATGCTTGCCTGCGCGACTAGTCGGTCTTGTGTGATGCGCTTATCATTCACATTTCCTTCTGCACAATCATAGGGCGTCTGCGTCATCTATGAGGTCACAGGACACACAGATGATGTGTAGCGTTTTGATTGACATTTTGAGTTGTGCTGTGTAGCACAGAGCGCGCGGCAGCCTGAGCAGCAAACTGTAAGAGCACTGTTAGGCATGCAAAAGGAAAGTGCGTAGCTTTTGACGCACACCTTACTGTCATGCGATACTCATGTTTTGTGAAGGGTTTGCTATGCATTGCGATTTGCAGGATGAAGCAGACCTCAAAGCCGACTTCCCAAGTATGGGCAACACCCCAGAGATACCTAGAGTCTTCAAGACCGGCAGCAGAGTGCGAAACAAGAATGTGACCAAGCGGCAGACAGAGATGCTGGTCAAGGAGATCTGGAAAGCACGCATGACCCACCGCAAAGCAGGCAAAGCAGGGGTGGATCTGCCGCAAATGATATTCTTGCACCTGCAGAAAACAAAGGGGCTCCACCAGGCTGTCATTGAGGTGCTGCACACACACACACACACACACACACACGTATATATAAAAGTGCATGCATGCATCCATGTATGTTGATGCAGACAGGCTGCCGGACACATCTGTTGGCAGTTGATACTGACAGGCTGCCAGACACATCTGTCACCAATTTTGCAAGATGCAGAAAATCAGTGGGGTTTGGTGCCTCTGTGGGTATCTGCCAGTTGCAGTCGGCTAGGTCATGTGAGGATACCTGGTTGATGCTTCATCTGTCAAACAGTTCTTCTGATCAAGTCAAGTCACAGCTCAGTATCTGCAGTAGTTGGCCAAAGCTTGTAGAATTTCCCTTCTTTTCTTATTTCAGGCCTACTTTACATGATCTTTGTGTTGTGTGGCTGCAAAACATGCTGCAGCTTCAGATGCCTCCCTTTCATTTCACAAGACTGCTCAGCATATATGGCTATGCATAGGTCAGATTGCCATGGGCTCTGTGACTCATCCTGACATGAACTACAAAGCATGAGTGTCATCATGATATCCATCAGCACTGCTGTCAAGATCGTCAATCTTACTTCAAGACAGACATGCTGTGTGTCTTGCAGACTGGGTACAATCTTCTATATGGGTGCTGGAAGTACAGCTGGGATGCCGACTGTGAGCTTTTCCTCAAGATCCTGCGAGGAGAAGTCAAGGAGGAGGTGTATGTGGAACAGATCCAGCTACAGGTAACTAGCACAGTCAGCCAAATACACCAAGGACATAATTGTACAGACACAGCATCTACCTGGAATCTGTCTCAGACAGGTCTGGCTAGCTCTGCCAGCTATGCTAGCCTTCCATGAAAACAATAGCACTGTGCGTGAGAGTTGTGTAGTATTGTAGTATAGAGGTCAATTCCTGTTGATTCTAGTGGATCAAAGAGGTGTGGGTGTCCAAGAGCTGGGTTGAGCGACAAACATGATGCCTTTGATGAGCAAGACCAAATTGATGAGGAGATCTTTATCTGTCTGTTGCCTAGTAGGTACCTGGCTGATAATCATCTGGAATGCCTTGTAATTATCATTGTTATTGTCTTATTTATCTGTGGCATGGCTCTTGCAGGAAGAACTAGAGGCCCTGTTTGTGCAGCTGGACAAGGCAAAGGGCAGGGCCACTGGCACCCTGGGCAAGGGCGAGCTGGGAGATGCCCTGAAGGCCTTCTTCAGGGTTGGACAGCCTGGTGGCAAAACCGAGGAGCGGCATGACGAGCTCATGCAGGTGTGCGCACAGGCATCACCTCCTCACCCCCTCGCCCCCTCCCCCCCCCCACCCACCCTGCCCTGTCCCCGCCTCCCCACATATATATAAGCTTTGGCCAAAGGAGCAACATGACGAGCTCATGCAGGTGTGCTCAAGCATGCATCTCCCATTCAGCTGTGTCAGAAACTTATAGCCCTTGCCTCATTCTGCTGTCAGTAAATGTAAAAGTCTAATTTGGAGACAAGTTTCAGCTTGAGGGTACACCAGCAAGGTGTCCAATCGGCTTTCTCTGCATTCATGCCAACAGTCTGCTTCTGTTCGTGGTGTACTTCCCTTATATCCAGCACGTCCCTGGTTCTGCTTCTTTCAGTTGCTGTGTGCAAGCTGATGTAAGCCTGTGGAAGCTTTCTGTCAGCATCAGCTTCCGTACATCATTTGGGTAACATTGCAGGCTTGAAGGTTGGCATGCTTGCAGCATGGACATGTTGACATTGGTCATAAGGTTGCATTTCATGGTATGCTTGTATCGCAACAAGCATAGCACATCAGCAGAACAGCATGACCTGCCCTCAACATCAGTCTGACAGTGTCATCACCAACACCCTTGTGTCTCCTACTGTATCTAGTTGTACTTACTCATCGTCAGCACCGCCATCATCACTTTTATCATGATACACAGTTGTGAACATCATTACCGTTGCTGATCATTCATATGTTGATCTCGTACACATGTTTGTTGCATGCAGGCTCTAGATGAGGATCAACCCGGCAGCAAGGTCGTGTACAAGAAACTCTTTGAGGAGGACCGTGAGTATAATCAAGGTACACTTGGCCGAGACCTGAGAGACTAACTCAGACACTTAGAGCACCAGCATGCAAGTTGGTATCAAAGGTGACATCAACCATGAGGAGAGACTGCAAGAAGTGCACATGGTTCGTGCGTGTGAGACGATGTGCACTTGCTTCACTCTCCAGAAAGTAATGTTGGCAGACACTTCATAGATACACTAGGCACTCTGGTTTTCCAAGACATATACGCAAAGTAATCTAGTCGTTTCTGCACTGGACCATTCATGGCCGTCTGCAGGTGAGTTTGCAGAGGCAGTCCGCGACCAGTTTCTGAATGAAAGGATTGAGTACTATAAGGAGCTGGAAGATGCAATTGCAAACGCCGCAGCAGCAGATGGCATGGAAATGTGCACACGAGAGCATGTGAAGGCAGGGCTGCTCCACCTGGACCCTGACATGGCTGATCATGTGGTGAGCATCACACTACAAAAGCTGGGGTTGTTTATCAACATGGCTTGTGTGTGCTTGCCCACCCCACAAAGGGCTAGAAATATGCAGGCTCTTTAAGGTCCCTGGACCCCACTGCTGATGGTGAACAGGCAGAGAGGTGCTCGACTATATAAATTGAGTGCAGCGCTGCTGCATGACTATCATAATGCAGACAGACTCTGTATTTTCATCATGTTGTCCGCTTCATACAGGGTGCACTGTTCATCTTCACCAATCCAGACCATTCAACATGCTTGCCTCAACATGCAGCTATGAAAATCTCAACATATTTGTTGGAAGTTTTGATATATTTGGAATCTTTTTGGATATTTGGACACACAACTGCTTACGCAGCTGACCACCATCAGAAAACTGTTTGTTGTGCATCAGTGTTTGCAACTCCGTTTGTCACAATAGCACTGCCTTATCGTGTGCAGGTCGGCAATGTGAGTGCCAGTGTGTTTAACACTGGGCAAGAGCAGCACAGCCTGCCTGTGGTTATGAAGCGGCTGCAGAACATCACCATCAAGCGCAGTCGTGGCACCTTCAACAAGATGTTTATCATCAACAAGATGAGGGCAACTGTAAATGCAACCAACAAGAGGTCCAAGGCTGACCACTTGAAGACAGATGTTATCACATCTGGATCAACGACTCCAGACATCTTGCCTGGTGCTGATGGTAACTCCTGCTTGAAACTTCTGTTGACATGGCCAGAGGCCCAGCAATGTTGCAGAGTGCGCAGGCTGTGTACCATTGTCCCGTTGTTATGATGCAGTAGTGTACAAGCATCTTGAGTGCAGGCTTGTGTATTGTAGGATGTGGTTGCACAAAGCTGCGTCACAATAACATAGCCAGAAGTGAACGTATTCGGCTGGTAATTGACTATCAAGCAAAAATGCACATATTCTCATTCGTGGCAGGCGTATGCTTGATGCTGTTAATGCCCAAATCTGCACAAGCCTATGAGCCCCACATCAGGCTTTGAGGTAGTGTTGCACAACAATTCTAAACTGAAGACGTGGTCCTACAGAGGTCACTTGAACACACAGACTTGCATTGTGCAGGTCAACTTCGGCAAGCTGCCAGCAACATGAATTTCGAGAGCAAATGGAAGGTTGTTGCAGATAAGATGGAGGAGACTGAAGGAAAAGGCGGTTTAGCAGCTCTTCTGCTGAGCATGAATAAAGGCAACAGTAGCTCGTCGCCAGTCGCATTGCCAGCCATCATGAGACCTGCCGACAGCTCACTCAGTAGCCAAAAATAGCATGCCTTGAAACGGACTACGTTTGGGCACATGTAATCTTGATTTAGGAGCCTAGTTCATTATGTGTATTGTCTTGAGAATTTAACCGTGTGTGAGGGGACTTACATTGACAGTGAATGTGAATGAAGCATTATTGCGAATCAGCCTTCTTTAGGAACTTACTTCTTTAGGAACTAGTTTAGCTGCCACTGGTAGCTCATGCGTATGGTGGGTATGCAAATGGATGATGAGGTCACAGTGACTACTCTGGATACAAACTGTCTTCAAAGTACATGTATCCCTGTTCCAAATTATGCATCACAGCGTGTGTGACCACTTCAGTCAAAAAGGCCGTCAAACACCTCATGATGCTTACTACGCCTGCTTGTGTGGTCAACAGATTTCTGGCCATGAGCAGCATTTGGCAATTGTGCTGCAGCACCAGCTGATCCATCTGATCCAGAGTTGTCTTGCAGATCTGGTGGCACTTCATCTCTGTTGGAATGCACAGGCTTTTTGTTCACATGTGACAGCGCATTTTTTTGCTCCCTCTTGCGTTTCTTGATGAGTTTGTGATTCTGCTTGTGATTGAGCTGCAATGCATGTTTTGGGCACAGCCTCAGCTTGACCAAGGCTTGCTTTTGCTCGCCAGCTTCTTTGTAGGCAAAATTCACCTGCACATACGCAAGCTGCTCAAAGGGGCTGGGTACCTCAAAGCACAAATAGGCACACAAGCACGCATGCAAGAGGGTGGCTGAATCTCAGGTCCTTGCATGGCATGAAGGGACCTGACCTCATAGCTTGCCAGGGCTCGTCTCTCGTCACATCCCTTGGCCCCACAAGCAAATTGGCCTGTGCCCACCACCACTTCCTGCTCTGTGCGCCACCTCAGTCCTACCTTGCTCTCCTGAACACATCCCCACAATCAGCTACCCATTACATGTGAACTACCAAACAGCACCCCAAACAAGAACAAAACAGTGACAAGATGACTCTACACCTGCATGCAATTAGTCGCACCAGCTTCAGAGTTTGCCCACATACCCTCAATTGCTGCTTCTGTCAGACAGATGCAAGGTGTGACAAGACAGGTGTCAGTGCACTGAGACATGCTAGAGGACCAGATCAGATACAAAGTAATGCATTCCAAAAATATAAGCAGTATCCTGCATCCAGGCACATGCAGCCAAGTGCACATTGCTGAACATGCAGCATACCTTGTACCTGGACAGGTCAGCTATGGCATACTCTTTGAAGAGCTTGGCATAGTAGCGGCGGGCCATGCGCACCTCCCAGCTGTCATTGCTGTCATCCTTCTCTGACCTCACAAACCTGCACCAAAGCCAGCCCACTGTGCAGAGTGGGACTGATCTGTTTGCGTGAAACTTGATCCCAAGCTTTGTGGTCTTGAAACACAGGCACACCCGGACAAAACTACTTTGGGCTGTGGTAGCAGCTGTAGTCTGGCACAGGGGTTCAAAGCCCAAGTTAGTCTGTTCTGGACATCTGTGTATTTCAGTACCACAAGCAAGAGGAAGGGACTTTCATCCCCCAACTTGTGGTGTGTGGCCAGATAAGGCCAGCCTGAAGGCAACTGACAATTTGTGTGCGTGTGTGTGTGTATGATGATGCTGCATCTTGTGGCGTATGATGGTGCGCGCCGCAGGTTGCACATGGCTTATAGCTGTGTGGACAATCGATTGCTGTTTGGGCAATTCATAGCGAAAACGCTGCAGTTTGCCATGGGTGTTGTTCAGCATTGTATTGCAGGAAGTGACACAGACAGTATGCATCAGCAAGTGCACCACTGCTGCTAAGCTGCAGTGGCATTTGTAGGATATGTACAGCAACAATCGCCAAGCCTGCCCCACAGAATTTGGCGCATGCAGCACACCTGTATTGCTCTTTCAGGACGTCAAAATCAGTTTTCACAGTCTGTTGCTCTGGAGGCAGTTTGGCCCTGTAATACTTGATCGCATCCTTCATCAGCCATTGATGACGGTCAAAGGCACTGAGGCCCATCAGTCTGCGCTCCTGTGCCGTCTGCTGCTTAACATCCTTGCTGGGGGGACCCTGGTCAGACATGCTTGAGGCAGGGCTGACGATCACTTTGTTGGTTCTTGCAACTGCTTGTTACGCCTCTGTGTGAACAGTGCACTGTAACCAGGCTGGATGATTTATCGTTGCGGCCCCAGATACCTGCAGTTGATATGAGCGGTCCACAACGGGTCATATGCGAGGTCGAATCCCAGCAGCGAAACCAAAATGAGCAGGTGAAGCTTACTGCAAGTGCTCTTCGCTCAGCTTTGGAGTGGTTAGATACTTTTTCAGAGGGTTTTCAGAAGTTGCTGGGATATTTTGTTGTCCAGCGTCTGCAGAGCTTTCATACAGGCCTGCACGACACCAGCAATTAATACTGCGCCCCACGTCCCCGTCAACACTAGATGTTCGACATCACATGCCTGCAAAATACTTTGCGTTCGCTGTATGTTGTAAACTTTTGAAGAGGGCAGTATAGCTTTGTTGAACAGAAGACTGAGCACCCTTGTCCATGCGAAGCGCTTGCTCAGATGGCTAGCGTTGTACAGTTTGACAATGTGACGCAGTTGTCAGACTCAAACCCGATGCCGTACATGTTGATCGTTGTGTCTGTATTGCAGTTATAGTGTGCTCAATCAATCAATCGAACGATTTCGTGTCCAAGACCTGAATCCTTTCAGCAGCAGCCCTTGGCGTTCAAAGTCAACGCAGAACTCCTTGCATTCACCGGGTAGACGTCACATACCCCGGCTGCAGATCAGCAAAAGATTGATGCAGGATTCGCAGCAAACTGCTTGAAAGCAAGCGGTTGAGTTTGGTTCACTCTCTGCAGCAATTCTGTGGTAAACATGCACGAAGAACGAAGCTCTGGCTCAGATGACGACGAAGCGTACACTGATGCAGACCGCAACAGGATATCCGAGTTGTTCCCCAGGTCAGCAGGCACTTCATTGCTGTAGATTCTCGGCTCGCAAATTGCCTGCAGAGGTGATCCCTTCCACTTGCAGGGACCTTACTGCTCTTTTCGTACCAAGTCCCCAACCAGCAGCACGCCATCTGCGGCACACCCAACCTCTCGTGGTTGCTGGGGCAGAAAACAAAAGCGATTTCAGTTTGGAACGTATGCAGGTCATTCACTACAGTCTTGCACTATTTTCAGGATCAACTTCTAGCTGTCTGTCCTGCAGCATGCCTCATTGTGGTGTGCCGATTTGTACAGACGCATTCTGATATTTGCAGGTCGTCATGCGTATCCGGCCACCCTTACAGCATGGCATGCCTAGCTGGAGCAAGGAGAATTGCATCCATGCTGTCTCTGGCTCCACAGTCGCCATTGCTCCTCCAGAAAACTCCCAAGGCTACAAGAATGGCGACAGAGGCCAGACCTACAATTTCACACGGGTCTTCAATGAGCATACAGGCCAAGAACAATATTTTCAGTCTACTGCAGCACCCTTGGTGGGTTTTGCGACATCACACTGCTGTGGCGTCAGCTGAGTACTGCAGCCTTGTGTGCATTACAAAGCAGCACTCAGGACACCCTGAGACAGAGTCGCATGCCTTATTGCACAATGTAACACATCTGCATTGTGCAGATGTCATTCAATTGCATGCTGGCCAGGTTGCACGCAGCAGTGCGCCTCTCTGTCACACCTGCGACTAAGCAAAGCATTGCTTTGATATGTGTAACCCATTCTGCATTTACTTGCCACCACTGGACCAGCATCTTGTCTCCAAACGCAGCCCAAAACCAATTTAGGCTTCGATGTGCCAACGTGTATGTGACAGGTACGGCACCTAGTGCAAGAGCACCAGGCAGCTGCGGTACTGATGGCATATGGAATCTCTGCAGCTGGCAAGACGTACACTATCGAGGGGACGCGCTCAGAGCCTGGAGTGCTCCCAAGAGCTTTGGATCTTCTCTTCCAGGTCTGCAGCCAGCTCTTGTGTGTTAATAGGCTTCACAACACAAAACGTAAGCTGCAGATGCTGTGCATCCGCTGCTTTTGTGCAGATGGCGTGGTGTGTCAGGCCAAGACTGTAATTTGCAACCACAGTGTTGTCGGCAATTTTGTGAGCTGCACTTTCAAGACAAGCGACAGGTTGCAGCAAGTTGCAATGTACTGTATAACATGTGATGTAAGGCTTCTGCAACTGTTGCATGCGTAAGGTGTGTTCTGGTGCAGGAGGTCAAAGACAGTCCAGGCGCGCTAAGTGTTAAAGTGTCTCAATACGAGGTGTATAATGAGCAGATTTATGATCTGCTGGCTGAAGAGGCAGGGGCTGTTCTGGGGCACCGCCCTGCCCTACGCCTCAAAGAAGACAGCCAGGGTCGGATCTTCGTGAGAGATCTGTCTGAGGTAGGCTTGGTGTCTTGTAACCAGCTCTGTACTTTCTTGCAACTACTAGAGGGCCATGCAATACTTGTTGCTTGATAGCTGCAGGCTTTGACTCACCATGGTAGCGTCATATCATAAACATGTACAGTGCAGATGGAGGGTGCAGCTGAGTGACCTGCACAACCGACTCAACACCAACAGCAGTTGTAGTTGCAGAGGTGCACACGTTGAGCGCCATGTTCTCCAGTTGAGCAATGCGCTGCCGCATGAGCTCCTCGTACAGCGTAGCGCGTATCATAAAACACCTCACATGCATCAAGTCCTTGTGCATGTTGAGGATCCCTTTCTGGTATCCAAGTTGTCAGTGCTACTCTGACACTCACAACAAGCACCAGGGTAGGCAGCCACAGCAGTTTCTGATTGCCAGACAGAAATCTGATGGCAGGTGTGGCATGCAGGTGGCTGTGGGCACCGCTGCACAGGCAATGGAGATGCAGCGAAAGGGGGCTCGCCAGCGCCAAAAGGCAGCCACTGCCCTCAACTACCACTCCAGCCGCAGCCACTCAGTATTCACAGTGTGTGACTCATTCTGTCTGTTTGTGTATCTGTCTGCCCTTTTGTTGTCTGTCTATCTGCCTGTCTGTCTGTCTGTCTGGCTTCTGTCAGCCTGTTTGTCCACCAGCCTGTCCATCAGTGCGTCTGCCTGTGGGTGTAGCTGTGCATGTCCAGTCGCTGTGTCCTTGTGTTTATGCGCTGTGTGCACGTCTTGCAGCGCACCATGCCAGCAACAGTAAGAGCTTGCATTCCTCCATGTCTAATCGTTAGACAGCTGCCCAGCTGGTCAGATGGGCAAGGATGAGCCTTCGCACACGGTTGTCAAATAACACACTCGAGCAAACCGATCACTTTCACCTGCACACGCTGCTGGCTTTCCTGATCAAGCTGCATGACCAGCACCACAGCACTGTCAGCAAGAAATGCCCCTTGTGCAGGTTGTCCTTTACAGGGGGGCGTCATGTGAGACCAGTACCGATGAGAAACAGAGGATGGGTCGACTGTCCTTTGTGGATCTGGCCGGGTCAGAGCGGGCCAACAGAACAGGCAATGTTGGAGCCCGACTCAAGTATGCAAACAGGCCTCAATTTTGTCTCAGCATCCAGACTCAGATCACGCTGTATGTTCAGGCTTGCACCTGAGATCCCACGTCATGTTGAGACAGCAGCAGCTCATACGCTGGCCCGTGGTTCTGGGTATCTTGTACCATGTGGGAATATATATATATCTTGTGATTGTTGGCACAACTTCACCACTGCAAAGTAACATCAGGCTGCATAGCCAATTCACAGATGACACACCCAATGTGTTTGAGCGCTGTAAGATGTTCTGCTCTTTTGCGTGACACGGATATGCAGGTGTATTTCATGATGTGTTCTGATTAAGGCTGGCCGTACTTACATGTCTGCTCAGTATGTGCTCCAGACCACACAACAATGTATGTGCTAGCATTGATGATCAACTGAGGTGTGTTGGTTGGCTACGTCTAGGGAAAGTGTGGCCATCAATGCAAGCCTGATGACCCTAGGGCGGTGCCTGGAGGCCCTCAGGTGGAACCAGCAGCATAGGGCTGCTGAGCCTAAGTTGGTGCCCTACAGAGAGAGCAAGGTACCTGCTGTTTTAGGGTTCAGGGTTGTTCAACCCTAATCACTGTTTCTCCGATGCCTGCGTAAGACCATCCAGCGCTGCCATGCGTTTCAACCACATCACATGCTCTTGGGCCCACACTGTTCTTGCTAGCTTTCTCCCATCCTCCAAACTGCTGCGCCATGCTCCCCACCCCCCTTCCATGCCCCCCACCAACCCCGCCCCTGTTCTGTGCTCCCCGACCCCACGATATGCTCTTCACCCCCACTCCATACTCCAATATCAAGCCTCTCACCCCCATGGTAGCCCCCAATGGTCCCATACCAGGACCCCACCCCCATACCATGCCCCTGATTACATCCTGACTTGCCCAGCAACCAAAGCCTCTGCTTGACATTCATGCAGCTGTTGCAGTCCACGTGCAACATGGTTTTGCAAATGTCTTGCATCTCGTTTGTCCTGATGGTGGCTTATCACATGGTCTACCATCACACAAACCTATCATCATTGCGATGTGTTTCTGGAGTGCGGCAGCTGGCTTGCAGGTGACTCATCTCTTCAGGGATGTGCTACATGGCTGGGGCCAGATCATGCTGTCTGTCAACGTCAGTCCATGCGCAAAGGACTACGATGAGACATCTCATGTGCTAAAGGTACTAAACCGTTCTTCTTCTGCACTGGCCCATGTGACTGGGCAGCGCAACACGCTCCACGCTTTGGGTGTCCACCATCCACTTGCAACTCAATGTGCATTGCCGATCTGAGCCTGGGCTCATGCTTGTAGCTAATGAGGATAACGGGAGAGGTTTAGATACTTTGGGCAGCCAAAAAGCTGATCATTTGTGCCCATCATGGCAATAAGGTCATGAATTCACAAAAATGGAAGTCCAGTAAGTCATGTGTTGCGTGACAGCTGGGGCTTTGCCCCAGGCATGCAATCTACCGATAGATCAGTACAGCAGCACGTCATGGTGCCTGCTTGTAATGGCAATTCAGTGTCATAACAATGACCTTACTATGCAGTACGCATCTTTAGCGACCCAGATTGGTACAGCAGCCAGGGCAGAAGCCCCTGTTAGGGCCCTGAAGGCCATCAGCCCCAACATTACCAAGAAGCGGATCACCAAGCCTGACCCAGCCCCCAGGTATTCCAAAATCCAAATGCATGAGCCGTCCAGAGCAGCACTGCTGGTTGAATGCTACAGTGCAGCCAGAAACTTTTGTGATGGTAGGCTATCTATTGGCTCAATCCCTGGCTCAGACATTGCAGATGAGATGGCCTACTACTACACACAGCGGTGGCTGTAATGCAGCCTGCCCAGCCCACCAGCTTTACCGGGGTCTTCTTACTCTAGATGAGCGACAACTGTAATACAGCTGGCAGAGCAGCATGCCCCATCACGCAGCCAATGGCATGCTTGCTGCCCGACGTCGCCATCTCTGCACTCATCAAAACAACTTGCAGGATTCAGCATGTGTACAAGGCAACTTGCAGAGACAGTGATCTCATAGGAGGTGGTCATGAAGGAGGTATCTTCACTGAAGGCAATTCGAATAGAGGGCATGCCACTCACAAGGCGTCCTCGTGATGCTCCTACTTAGGAGAGGGGCAGGTGTTTGACTGTGTTCCACCCTCACCTGGACTTAGTTCTGCAGCAAGCTCGGGCCTCACAAGAAGCAGAAGGGCATTGTGCCTCCTGCCAAGCCGGCGGACTGGACAGAAGACACAACAGATGGAATGGAGGCACTGGGTAAGACTGCTGATGAAGGTCAGCCAGGAGGGTATGCCAGCAGCTGTGATGAAGAAGACAGGCAGGAGAGCGAAGCTATGCAGGAGCTTCAAGAAGAAGTATGCCGTCTGCATGATCAGGTAGGACGTGTGCATCATTGCCCCTGTATGCTGTGCTGCACTCAGTGTCAAAGGGGGAAAGGACACATACATGAATAGGAAAAAACGAAATTTTCGAAAATTACTGACTTACAGCAGGTTTTGGAGAAATGCTGATACAAGCTGCTGCATTTGGAGAAATGCTGCTTGCTTAGCAGTACAGGCAAGCAATCATCATTCAATTTGTGACAAGATGTATAAAGAAAAAGCAAAATCATGCTCTCAGCAACATCTATTTACCTTGCAATCTTCACCGCTCACATGCTGAATCCAGACACCAAAAATCCACATTACAAATTAATGTAGATCCTCAAACATGATGTACACATGCAAAACAACACTATGTCAAAGGGCAAGTCGACCACTGGATTTGAACCAATAACCTTTGGGACTGCAGCCCACTGCTCTACCGTTGAGCTAGACCGACATGGTGATTACTCATTGCTCTTTTGTAGTGTCACATTCCAGCTGACTGGATATCATTGCCTATTTGGCAGGCTCTTCCGACATACGTGCCTTTTATGACACCTTCAAAAGCTTTGGTGCCACATAGCAAAGTTGACATAGCAACCTCAAGGGGGGGGGGGAGGGGTGTTGGGGTCCAGTTGGTATGACGAGGCATGTATGTCAAAAGTAGCCATGGCTACGCAAGGGTCCATGCTGGAACACGAGAGCACTGTTGTCTGTTGACGCTTGCCTCTATGTAGATGTGCATTCCTTGAAACTGCCTGTGTATGTATCCCTGCTGATAAGTGGCATGTCTGCCATGTTTGAGCAATGGCGGCATGCAAGGCGTTCTGTTGTGGCCTGCAGCTGCAATACATGCTCGTAGACACTCCTGACATGGCCAGCACGTCTGTATCGTCACTTGACGTAATATTTCTGTGAGCCTGTGAGCCCCAGGTTGTCTGACCACGCGACCTCTGTAGTCCTGTGCCCCCCCTCTCCCCTCCCCCCCCCCCAAATCGTCTGGTTGGAGCGGTGGCTTTCCAGCGATTCACCTGTGTGGCTGCAGCTTGTGGCTGCTGAGGAGCGGTGTGCCTTGGCTGAGACTGAAATCCGGCAGGAAGTCAGTGCAGAAATGGCATCTTTGCTGCATGACATGGAGGCCAACTACAAGGTAAAGCTGAAAAAACTTCACCATGCAGGTGCAGAGCACTGCCTGTTACTTACCTAGGACTTGTCTGTGCACAGTGCCTCTGTATTTGCTTCTGCTGTGACCATGCATGACTGTCAGGTCAGTCCCACACCAGAACTGATGCTGGCATGACTCATCCCTGGAAGAAGTATGCCTGTGGTTATGGTAAGCCGCTTTTGCATCTGCACAGGCCTGTGTGTATCGTGGCTCAGCACAGCTGATGTAAGGAGAGGTTGCAAATCTTGCCTAGACAGCGGCCTTCAACACTGCCTCCAGGGATTGTCACATCCCCAGGAAAGCATCCCCAGGTTTCTGTGCCTCACGCGATGACCTTGTGGATAGCGATACAGGGACTCAAGCTTGCTTGTATTGCAAATCTGATTGCTGTTGCGGTGCCAATGTGTTGGTACCTGCAACACGCCATGTAAGGATGCTGCAATGCTTACACTGAGTAAGGATGCAGGAGCGCATGGCTTCTGAGGTAGCTGCCGTTGAGAAAAAGAGGCATGGAGGAAATGTTAAAGCTGGCAAAAGTGTCACTGTTGGTGAGGCCATTAACACTCAAGCCACTCAGACAGACACAGACACTGCTGAGCTCCCTAGCGCAGCTCAGCAACTCAGTGCTGAGCTCAGCGTGCTACAAGCTGAGCTGCAGAAGAGGGACCACGCCCTGGCAGCAGCTCACGCTTTGCACTCAGAGCTCAGAGCAGCTCATGACAGTGTGCTCAGGCGCGCTTTGGATGCAGAGCCTGTTCTGGCTGAGAACGCCAGGTTGATTGAGCAGGCGAGACAGGCGCACGCAGATTCTGAAGCAGATCAAGAGCTGAAGAGAATCCTGACACAGGAGGTTGAGGCCATCAGTCTGGAGCTGAAGCACCTCCAAGCTCGGCACGCAGAGCTTCACAGTCAGCATGCATGTCTGCAAGCAACCACCAAGTCACTGCAGGCGAGTGAAACAACTCACAAGGCCGAGTTACAAAGCATGACTCAGCGTGCCAAGGCAACTCAGGACAGCTGCTCAAACCTTGAGGCTGCCAACCTTGCCACAGCTCAGCAGCTTGACCAGCTGCAGACTCGCAGCTCACAGCTTGAGCACACTCAGCAGCAGTTGCAGGCTGTGATTGCAGATGCCGCCCAGCAGCTACAAGGGGCAAACACAAAGTTGGTGACCCCTGCTGAAGATAGAAGCCTGCTGTCAGCGGCTGAAGCACTGCTGCACTGTATGCGGTGCCAAGGCCAAGAAGCTAAGGCTGCAGCTGTGAAGCTGACTCAGCAGCTGCAGGAAGCACAGGCAGCTCATGCACTTCAGGTTGAGCAAATGAGGTATGACTTGGCTGAGCTGAAAATATTTTTGTACTGATCAAACCTGTGTAGAATGTTGTGAACTTGCCGCTTGAGCCTCCAATGATGGTTGTTGGGTCGTTCAAACGCTTGCTGATCTTTTCCGCACAAGCAGCTTCTGTGGAGCATGTAGCTGCTTACAAGTAAATGTTGAAAGGGTCGTGAGAAGTTTTCCGATCGAAGGGACGGAGCCAAAAGTCATCACCTGTTTACGGTACGTGCATGCCTGCTTGCCGTCGTTCTTCATCTGTTTGTGTCTGTACCGCTGCAAAGAAAATCAGTGCAGGTGTAAGCATTAGTCAGCTTGGTCTTGTGACAAGCAATGACATGCACCACCGATTTGAACAAGATTTACTCGGCACATTGCAAAGCTCCAGCATGCTGTGCAGTTCTTGTTTTTTTGCTGCAGTACATTTCTGCTGAAGCTCTCAATGACTGGCTTTGGCTGGGGTTTGCGACCCACCTAGCAGTGGTTCAATGATTGAACCATGCATACCTGCCACCTATGATGTATGCATGCCGTTTCTGAAATGTGCATGCCAACTATGATGCAGCAGGTATAACTGTAGCCAGAAACAATGCTGATCTCACAACTGAACTGGTAGCAAGCTCATCACAAGCTATGTGCTGTTCTGATGCTCCACTCACCACAAGCTGTTTGCTGTTCTGCCGATGATGCTATCAGGCTCACCACAAGCTGTCTGCTGTTCTGCTGATGAACGCTATCAGGCTCACCACAAGCTGTCTGCTGTTCTGCCGATGGACGCTGTCAGGCGCACCACAAGCTGTGTGCTGTTCTGCTGATGAACGGCTACCAGGCTCACCACAAGGCCATCTGCTGCAGAGGGGCGCTGCAGAAGGCTGAGTTGCACAGCCAGGGCAACAAGCCTGAGGCCAGTGAGAGCTTCAGGCAGTCCATGGAGAAGGAGATGCAGCAGCAGGTCACTCAACTGGAGGTGGGGGCTCTTCCATCTCACCTGTAAGGGATGGGACTCTCTGTCTCATATGGCTGCAAGTGCTCAGCTGTGTGCTCACTGTGAGCTGAGTGTGTGAGTGGAGTGTGTGAAAAATAAAGCTCAGGGGCGAAACTGAGTCCAAGGCTAGTATACAGAACAGGACAAGAGCTGGTCACAAGTAAGACAGGAAAGAAACATGCGCTTCTGTGAAGTTGCGAGGGTGTGCAAAAGGATGGAGTCAGCATTTGGCAAGCTTCAACAGAGCGGTTGAAAGGAGAATGTCTGACAGACTTCCGACATACCATTGTCGATGACATCAGTCATCAGGCTGCTTATGACGAGCACATATCATGCTTGCTGAGTATCCAGGACAAAGAGCTCTGCTTACAGCAGTACAATTACTTGTTTTGCTGTGAAGCAGCCAGATATGCTGAGCTGCATCATGTTATACAACTACCATAATATGGGTGCATGTATGTATGCCGTGTTTGGTCCTGAAAATTGCATAGACCTCCTGTGCCTGGCTCAAAATATCAAACAGCATACGGATGCAGGAATAACTGCAGGAATGCAAGGATGGATGCATGCGTAGGTGCCTGCGTGGCTGTCTTGATATGCGTGGACGGGTAAATGGATGCCTGCATCTTTGAGCATGTGAAGGAGTGCATGATACGTATGTGAAAGAGTGCATGATAGATATGTCCGTACCACAGCTGCTACATGTGCTGCAGGCCAACAGCCAGATGGAAACAGAGATGCTGGAGCAGCAGCTGAGGCATCAAGGAAGGAAATCACCTCACTCAAATGCCGCTTGGAAGCTGCTACAGCAGCTCTGGCTTCAGCCAACATCAGTTCTGCCAACCCTGCCCTGCTTAGGGTTATGAAGCAGAGGGCAAGGGGGGCCTTCACAGAGGTGCCGGGGGTACCCCTCATGCCTTGGCCTTAGCATGGGCCAGGGAGGAGGCTGCTAGGTTCAGTCCTGCCTCTTGTAATGGTGAGTGCTGACTCAAAGCCTCCTGTTGGTCATTGGCAATGTCATGCCTCACTGCTTAATTTGCCAATGTTGAGTGTGACTGGCTGCTTGCAGCAGGACACTTGCCTCTCAATTGCACATAGAAAAAACAGGTGGCTGGAAGATCTCAAACCGATGCTTACTGTAGAGTCTTTGTTTTTGGTAGCACACCCTGGAACTTCAAACTACACCAAGGTTGAGCGCTTGCAAGCTGTTGCTTTGTCATCATCACCAAGCATGCCAATGACACAGGCTCTGTGAAGAAGTCTGCATTGGCATGAAACATATATCCTTGCATTGCAGGCAAGTACCTCAAAGACCCCCTATCCAGCAGGGCTCAGCGCCGTAGCCCCTTCCCCTCATCAATACCCCAATTACCTCTGTAACATGTCTCCTCATCAAACCGCTACCACTGCCACTGCAACCCTGGCAGACGCTCAGCACAGCATGACTCATCACAGCAGCATGCACAGCAGCAGCTACAGCTTTAAAGTCAGCTGATGACGCTCACCAGCTTGAGGCTCAGTGGGAGGCCGAGTCAATGAATACAGCTCAGACTGCATCAAGGCTAAGTCTTCTGCGGGCCGAGCATACTCAGGTTGAGCTTGAGCTGGCAGAGGCGGCACAGCAGACTGCTGCTAAGACAGCTGCCCAGGCTTGATCATCATTGGCAACAGGAAGCTGCTGTGGCGCCTACAGCAGCTGCTGAAAATGCAGTATCTGATCACCCTTCTGAAGCCCTTCCTGTTGAGTTGACACAGCAGCAGGAGCAACCTGTCATGTCAGGCCGCAAGTCTGAAGGTCAGTGCGAGGTTGCAGCTGCACTGGTCACGCAGAGCGTGCCTGTCAGGCCAACGCACTCTCACAAACCTGGCTCACGCCGCCTGACTCGCAGCTCAGCTCGCGCCTCATGTGCATCTCAGAGCTCTGGATCTGATGCTGTGAGCACAGCCCAACGGGAAAGAAGAGGCAAGCGCCAGACTCAGGCTGTGACCAACCTGCCAGCTGTCACAAAGCAGTCAGAAGCTGACCCTGGCAGAGACCCTGAAATGAGCACGGCTGAGATGCATGACCAGCAGGCATCACTTAGTCACGCAGCTGGTGAACCAGCAGTTGACAGAGAAGCTGATTCATCAGGCAGCCAGCAACAGCCAGCCTCAGTGCTTGCTGTAGTGCCAGAGGAAGAAGTGTTGATGGCAGCTCCTGCTGACCTGACAGCAGCTGTGGGAGGTCTTCAGCATACCAAAGTCTCGGTTCATGATGGCCTGCATAAGGGCAAAGCTGAGCTGCCATCTGTCTCTGGTGCTCAGGCAGCTGCTTCAGCAGCTTCTCAAGAGGCTGCTATTGAGACACAGTTGGAAGAACCAGCACAGCATCATGTGAGTGTACATGCCACTTATGCAGCGCAGTCAACAGCACCAGGCAATTTAGATCCAGAAGCTTCAGTGGCTATTTCATCAAGCGCTGCCGCCCCAGTTGAGGATACTGAGCAACTTCACGGCAGATCTGACTCGCCTGCTGAGGGTGCGAGTCATGCTGTTGGGTCCCAGCAGGGGCTGAAGGGCAGGGGCAGAGCCAAACGGCCCCCAAAGCCTAGGCAGCCAGCAAACAAGAGGCATAACAGGAAGCAAGGGAGGCTCCCTCCTGGCACGATGAAAATGCTGATGTCAACAGAGTGTGTGCACCACAGCGTGGCCATGTGTGCCACTCAGATGTTGCTGCAGCTACAGAGCCGACAATTGATGATGTTGCGCTGGAATGTCTAGCTTCCTCTCGAGTGCAAGCAGACTGCCAAGAGAAGACTGAGACAAAGGATGGAAGTGGATCAGCAGGCAAGCGTGAGGGCAGCGCCAAGCCTACCAGGTGACTCTAACTGTGTGCCAAGCTGCAATGAGTGTTCAGCACGGCGTACATCCACTGCCAGTATGCATCTGGCAGTGAGTGTCAGGTACTGACACTGCTACAGGGAATATATACAACAGATGAGCTGCTGCAAGCCCTGTAAGTGGACCTGCTGATCTGATAACGTTAAATCACTGATTTGACATGTACTGTTGTTTGGCATTGTCACAGTGGACACAGCTTGATGAATGCAAGACCAGCATGCACAGCATTTATGCTGCACTATGTTAAAAGTTTTGTACTGTAAATCGGTGCAATACATGACACACCTTAACCTGTGGCTGCTGCAATGCAGGCAAGAGCAGCCAAAGCGGCGCAAGCTGCAACCCGCCACCCCAATGAGCCGGTCTGTGCAGGAAGCCCTGGGAGACTTTGTGGCAGATGACAGCATCTTCCGGCAGCATATGAAGCAGACTCCAGTTGCGCTGCGCACTAGAAGGGCCACTCGTTTTGGTGGCCTGTAGTGTCAACTTGCTCCCTGTGTGTATCATTCGTCGGATGGTCATTGTACATACATACACAATACATCATGCAGGGTCCGGACACAGTGACTCCCCAGGCTAGCGGCAGGCATGTAAGCATGACTTTGTCGTGCCTTATTTTGGCTACATAGTTGAAGATAAATCTGAAGAATGTCTCAGCAACATCAGCGACCGTCGAAATGATCGAACAATCAGCAAGCCAGGACCTGGTGTTGTTGGGCACAGCACGCACTGACCTTGTGACAGCTCGTGGAACATTTCGTTACCAAGGGTCAAGCTGTACCATGCAGCTGTATCAACAAACTTACGAGACTTGGTTGATTGTGGTGCCACATTCAGTTTGTGGAGCCTGTTGGAGAAAATCTCCATCATCAACATCGCTGTTTCTGAAGCAGTGTATACTCGAATAGTAATTGAGCATATAGGACGTCCGCCTTCACTGACTCAAAAACAATTTGTGCAGCCTCAATTGTTATAAGCGTATGGTTGCTGCATACCAATACACCATGAGCACACACTAGTTGCAGCAACCACCATAGATATATGTGCACTGACATGCAATGTCAAGCTTTGAGGTAGATAAACCCCAACACCTGCTGGTAATACCGATCAGTATATGATGTGCAGGACCAGTGGTGCACCCAAGCAACACCCAATTGAACTTTATTCAAGACAGGAACAACAAAGCTGCCAAGCATGCATTGGATTCATGCCCCTCACAATTGTACCCTCAATTGCACTCCCTTCTGAACTTGATTGCTTATGTTGCCATAACTGCAAGTGATCCACAAAAGTCAAATAGACATCCTTGGTATCACTCAGGAACATCCGAATGTCAACACTGCCAAATTTAAAATTGCTGTTGCCAACAGCTGATCTCGGCGTGGAACAACATGGCAGGATAGTCTGTGCCATGATGCTGCCTGAATTGTGTAGCCAGCACATCTCGGGGCCACCTGGGGTCCCAGTTTGGGTTGCCGCTGAGTCCACTACAGGGGATTGAATCGCCAGCCTGCAACCAAATCACAAGTCAGAACTGACTGAGGGCCACAGTGCTTGAGTTTGCAACTAGCTGCATGCACACACAGTCTTTGATCAAGTCATACAGCCATGACAAGAAGAAACCCAGCAGGCATGTTCAAAACAGCATGTGACACATGCTTGACAGAGATTGCTTTTGACAGGCAAAATACCAATGTTCAACAATGAACTGTCGCAGAGTATGACAAGGCACCTAGGAACCCAGTTGCCCTTCACGAATTACCAGCAAGGAAGCAAAGAATAACAGTCAAACCAACGTGTTTCTAGCTTGCAAAAGACACAGTCGCATTCGCATAACATTCAAACTTGCAGGCTTTATATGCCAGGGAAAGAGTCCCCCTTGATGGTGGCAGGCTACAATTTTACGGCATGAGAATGGTGCAGCCATGCTCCCGGATTTCCACATCATGAACTCTACTGACTTGGCTTCAACCTGAAATCGATCCCTGATGAGCGGGGCGTTCAGGTCTGGCAGCATCAGGGCTGCTGGGTCATCACAAGCAGCGTCAATCAGTTGAGCTTGCAGCAGTTCCTCCACAGCACGGCCTTCATCCAGATGCTGCATCATTAGCGTGTGGGTTGTTTCCAGCGCCTTAAATAAGGCTTGCTGCTATTCAGGGGTGGAGAGTTTGGCTTGGAGCTCCTGTGAAAAAACCAACAAGTTGGTGCCATCGCAACTTGGCTGGTGAGGAGGATGCCCAGGTCGCAGGTTCAAATCCTGCTTATGTTTGTTTTGCTCAAACCCAATGCAATCACAGGTGCAGCAGGGAAGGGAAAGATGATAAGATGGTTTGCAACGATAAAGCATGTACAGACCGTGCACGCACACACAGACTTCAGCCGCCCAAACAAGCACGTCATGCCAAACTTATCGCAAACAAAGACACCAACATCTCGGAGCAACATAGGAGAGACACATGTGTAATGTAGTGTACAAACCTTGTGAAACAGGTTGCTCAGCTGTTGCAGGCTTTGCTCTGGCAGGCTACGCCCAGGGAACTGCATTGCAGAGTAGTTGTGAAAGTGTTGGGACAAACCTGCCAAGGCCGCCGTGACCTCAGCAAACTGGTTGCCCCAAGCGGTGATCTTCTCTAACTCCTGACTCAAACTAGCTTGACCCCTTTCAGCAACATACAACTGATTGTTCATGTCCTGCAAACCAAGCACCACGTCATTTGGCCAGCCAGCAGACACAAGCAAAAGCAAGTTGCTGTGCTGTGATGGTGTTACTGCTTTGTTCTGTATGCTGAGTTATAGATTCTGTAGTCTCAGGAACTACTAAAGTCCTGTGACCTTTTGCACAGACAGCAACCAGCGGTGCATGCTCGTCTGGTGTCTTTTGGAGAACCCAGGGGTTGGGGGAGGGGAGGGGGGTGAGAGCTTCGAAGTATGGATGACTGTGGAGGGACCTGAGGTCCCCATCACATATAACACCACATGTGTTACACACATGCCTCGGCAGCACACACCTCGATGCTTGTTTTCAACTGTGGGCACCAGGATGCATTGTGAAAGTTCTGCTTGTCGCTATGTGCCTGCCAAGTCCAGGTAATGGAAAACTCTGTGCATCTAACGCTGACAATGGTCTGGCAACAAGCATCTGAGGCAGGCTTACAATAAGGTCCTGCGAGACAATTCTGTTGCTTGCTCACCTGAAACATAATAGGCCCTCGCATGAAGGAGTTTGAGATCAAAATGTCAACAGCTATAGCTGCTGTGCGGGGGGGAGATTATCCCAGACCGCCGCAAATGATTTCATTTACTGAAGAGTCTGGTTACCACTCCCTTGTGTCTGCACGCAAGCTTTGAGTGGCACCTTTCAATTCCTGGCAGACTTTGCAGGCCAGTCATACCTGCTGTTCCGAAGAAGTGTGCGATGTTCTGTCGACATCAGATGCTTGCTTCTGCTTCTGCTTGAACTTCTTGGAGGTAATCATCCTACTGTGATCAGGCTGCGACAAATTTGCCTTCCTTGCGGAAGTTTTGTTCATACGCGTAACTGACGGGATACTGATCTAGATATCTCCAAGGGATGCTGGCGACGGATCACGGTTGTGTTTGGCAAGTGGGTTTGGGTCGAGTACATCGCGCCCCGTCAGCAGCTGCCGTTGACTACACCTCAAGCTGCACGCAGTAAGCACATTTTTTTTGGACCCACCCGCATTCAAGCCGAGGGTGCAGCAGCCAGATCGCAGTAGCATGGCCGTGTCCAAGAAAGCCAAGCAGAAGCAGAAGCAAGCATCTGGGGTCGATACCTCTAAAGCCAGTGCTAATGCAGAGCACCAGGTACGAACCGACGGGAACTCTGCCAGAACTTTGAAGACTTGTCACCCCTACTTTGCATGCAGACACCAAAAAAGGTTAGACAGTCCAGGCAGTCGCTTGCAGCGGTTTGGGATAGCCTTCCTCGTGAACAGCAGCTTCAGTTGTTGACTTTTGATATGAAACTGCTTCATTCGAAGGCTTATCATGTTACAGGTTAGCAAGTGCCAAATTGGCACTGCCACTTCTGCTGCCCCAACTATCTTACAGGGGTCTGTTCTTGGCTGATTACAGTCAAGAAGCAAACAGCCATAGGCAGAAACCTCACAATTCATCATGGTGCTCAGACTTCTTGGCCACTGTGTAGGTCAACCAAAGCTTGGAGAAATACTGGACACAGGCATGCGCAGATTGCGCGCCAATGGCAAATTTAGGCAGTGGGAGATAACTCCTGGTGCTGGGGCGTTGGACGATGCAGCGCTCTTCTGGTAAGCAGAAAGTCAGCAAAGCGCCTGCTTGGAGCACGCTGACTAGCCCTTTCCTGCCTCTAGCACCTATGTACTTCTACACAAGCTGTGGAGCTGGCATAAAACATGGATACAGGCTAGACAATCTAACAGGGACATCCACAGTATGCAGAGACTGCAGGTGCATTGCTGCATTTTTTGCGCATCTGCATGGAGCACAGGTAGTTTGCCGCTCCAGTGAGTATGGAATCAGGACATTTCTTGTCAAGCTAGCCACAAGTTGCGATAATGATGCCCTCCTGCACGCCAGCTGCAAAAAGCAGTGCATGGCACTGACAGAGAGACAGTGATTGTCCAAATGTGGCTGCAGGCGCGCCATGCATGGTTACACGATGCCACAGCACGTCAAAGATACACTGCTCCCTCCAAACCTCAAGGCAGCCTCGCCACATGCCAAGCAACGCCTACAGAAGCAACTGTACGCGTCCTATCTACAACACCTTACACTCTGCCTGCTGTGCATCTTATCTTCTGATCCTGGGCTCATGCTTCAAGCTTGAACATCAACACAAAGATCGCAGCATATCTGCACCTCACCCATCATTGCTTGCGATGCATGTTTAGAAACGCATGTCATGTCTCAGATTGTTGGCACTTCTGCTGTTGTTTTTACTCTCTTCTTTACTCTCTTGCTCTACATCATGCAGGACAGGGATACAGCAGAAGATGCTAGCAGCGAAGCAAGCGCGTAAGGATGTCGAAAGGACCACGCCATGGCGCGCGTCAAAGCAGAGCTATCTCATCGATGCTGCAATCACAGAACTGCTGGCAGGCCACGAAATCTTGTAGGCTCCTCTCCTCTTTCTTGACTTTTTGTGCTACGTGTGCTGTAGATCTCGCAGCATGACACGGCATTGTGGCAGACTACATTTGCTCCGAGCTGTGTCATGTCAGCAGCAGGAGA